>NW_024121199.1:500068-638743 GCF_016745375.1 Pimephales promelas | reverse complement strand
AGGCTTTTGGGTGCATTTTGTCATGCCCCTTTTATTAATGACCCTGTTATAGCAAAACAAATGACACAGTTCAACTTTTTTTGATAATTATTGATCTAGAGTGTCCAAAGAATTGTCCTAGACTGGTCTGGTTCCGATCCGGCAAAAAAACAGGACTAGTTCGCAAAAGTACGTTTTTAACATATTCGTGAATTTTTAACGAACGATTTGATTGACAGCAATTGGTTCTTGAGGCAAAGTTGTTCAGCATGAGGAGATCTATCAATTGATATACATATTGTGGGGGTGTGTGCAACACCACGTGATAACAGAGCCATAAAACTCGTTAGCGCCAACTAGTGGCCGATTTCTTTCAAAATTCTTACAGACCTCTAGGGCCATGAGTCAAAACATGCCCAACGAGTTTCGTTCTGATCGGCCTTCGTTAACCTTGTTTCATAGATGCACAAACTTCATTGGCCGATGGCGGCCATGTTTTTTTAGATACGCCAATGTCCTCATAGATATACATGGGGCCTTGGTCCAAGACACTGCATACCAATTTTCAAGTCAATCGGACTAACGGTCATGTGGTCATAGCCCTTTTTATGTTTTTTTCATATTATAGCGCCACCTAGTGTTCAATCGTCGCTATTTTTTTACTGTGACCTCAAATTGAACTCGTACACATGTGTACCGAGTTTGGTGAAGATATCTCATTTACTTCTTGAGTTATAGCCAATTTAGTAAAATAGGCTCCTCCCACAACGTTTATTTTGCTTCCCTAGCGACCGGAAATAGAAATTTCAACATTTTTTTGATAATTATTGATCTTCAGACTCCAGAGAACATTTCTGCACTGGTTTGGTTCCGATCGGGCAAAAAACCAGGGACTAGTTCGCAAAAGTAGTTTTTCGACAAAATTCAAAATGGCGGAAAAATTTCCATACCGGAAATGAAATCGGAGATATACGTTTTTTTCGTCAGGTGACCAGCTTTCCAATGATATAAGACACTTGAGTGTACGACTTACGGTCTAGGAGTTATGAGCCGTTTCGCGCAATTGGTCGCTATAGCGCCACCTATGGGCCAATCGGGCTCATAATTTGATAACCTCTCCTCGATTTTTGTACTACCATCTGACAAAGTTTCAGAGCTCTAGCCCTTACGGTTTGGGCTGCACGATGCGTTTTAGGGGAGAATAATAATAATAATTAAAAGCTGCAAGCAGCATTTAGCGGGGTTCAAGCAGTTTAGGCCTTTAAGGCCTTTAAGCACAAAAGCATCAAAAGACATTAAGTTTTAAGTTTCAATAATGGCAATTTACTATAGGGTATACATTGTTTTTAATATTTTTAACAATTATAGCGCCACCTATAGTCCGATCTCCATGAAACTTTGCATGCTTGTTGAATACGTTATGACACATATGCTCATCAATTTTTGTGAAGTTCTGACTTTTCCTTTAGGATTTATAGGCTTTTGGGTGCATTGTGTCATGCCCCTTTTTTTAAATGACCCTGTTATAGCAAAACAAATGACAAAGTTCAACTTTTTTTGATAATTATTGATCTAGAGAGTCCAAAGAATTGTCCCAGACTGGTCTGGTTCCGATCGGGCAAAAAACCAGGGACTAGTTCGCAAAAGTACGTTTTTAACATATTCGTGAATATTTAACGAACGATTTGATTGACAGCAATGGTTCTTGAGGCAAAGTTGTTCAGCATGAGGAGATCTATCAATTGATATACATATTGTGGGGGTGTGTGCAACACCACGTGATAACAGAGCCATAAAACTCGTTAGCGCCAACTAGTGGCCGATTTCTTTCAAAATTCTTACAGACCTCTAGGGCCATGAGTCAAACATGCCCATCGAGTTTCGTTCCGATGGGCCTCCGTTAACCTTGTTTCATAGGTGCTCAAACTTCATTGGCCGATGGCGGCCATGTTTTTTTAGATACGCCAATGTCCTCATAGATATACATGGGGCCTTGGTCCAAGACACTGCATACCAATTTTCAAGTCAATCGGACTAACGGTCATGTGGTCATAGCCCTTTTTATGTTTTTTTCATGTTATAGCGCCACCTAGTGTTCAATCGTCGCTATTTTTTTACTGTGACCTCAAATTGAACTCGTACACATGTGTACCGAGTTTGGTGAAGATATCTCATTTACTTCTTGAGTTATAGCCATTTAGTAAAATAGGCTCCTCCCACAACGTTTATTTTGCTTCCCCTAGCGACCGGAAATAGAAATTTCAACATTTTTTTGATAATTATTGATCTTCAGACTCCAGAGAACATTTCTGCACTGGTTTGGTTCCGATCGGGCAAAAAACCAGGGACTAGTTCGCAAAAGTAGTTTTTCGACAAAATTCAAAATGGCGGAAAAATTTCCATACCGGAAATGAAATCGGAGATATACGTTTTTTTCGTCAGGTGACCAGCTTTCCAATGATATAAGACACTTGAGTGTACGACTTACGGTCTAGGAGTTATGAGCCGTTTCGCGCAATTGGTCGCTATAGCGCCACCTATGGGCCAATCGGGCTCATAATTTGATAACCTCTCCTCGATTTTTGTACTACCATCTGACAAAGTTTCAGAGCTCTAGCCCTTACGGTTTGGGCTGCACGATGCGTTTTAGGGGAGAATAATAATAATAATAATAATAATTAAAGCTGCAAGCAGCATTTAGCGGGGTTCAAGCAGTTTAGGCCTTTAAGGCCTTTAAGCACAAAAGCATCAAAAGACATTAAGTTTTAAGTTTCAATAATGGCAATTTACTATAGGGTATACATTGTTTTTAATATTTTTAACAATTATAGCGCCACCTATAGTCCGATCTCCATGAAACTTTGCATGCTTGTTGAATACGTTATGACACATATGCTCATCAATTTTTGTGAAGTTCTGACTTTTCCTTTAGGATTTATAGGCTTTTGGGTGCATTTTGTCATGCCCCCTTTTTTAAATGACCCTGTTATAGCAAAACAAATGACAAAGTTCAACTTTTTTTGATAATTATTGATCTAGAGAGTCCAAAGAATTGTCCCAGACTGGTCTGGTTCCGATCGGGCAAAAAACCAGGGACTAGTTCGCAAAAGTACGTTTTTAACATATTCGTGAATATTTAACGAACGATTTGATTGACAGCAATGGTTCTTGAGGCAAAGTTGTTCAGCATGAGGAGATCTATCAATTGATATACATATTGTGGGGGTGTGTGCAACACCACGTGATAACAGAGCCATAAAACTCGTTAGCGCCAACTAGTGGCCGATTTCTTTCAAAATTCTTACAGACCTCTAGGGCCATGAGTCAAACATGCCCAACGAGTTTCGTTCCGATCGGCCTTCGTTAACCTTGTTTTATAGGTGCTCAAAGTTCATTGGCCGATGGCGGCCATGTTTTTTGAGATACACCAATGTCCTCATACACATACATGGGGCCTTGGACAAAGACACTGCATACCAATTTTCAAGTCAATCGGACTAACGGTCATGTGGTCATAGCCCTTTTTATGTTTTTTTTCATGTTATAGCGCCACCTAGTGTTCAATCGTCGCTATTTTTTTACTGTGACCTCAAATTGAACTCGTACACATGTGTACCGAGTTTGGTGAAGATATCTCATTTACTTCTTGAGTTATAGCCAATTTAGTAAAATAGGCTCCTCCCACAACGTTTATTTTGCTTCCCCTAGCGACCGGAAATAGAAATTTCAACATTTTTTTGATAATTATTGATCTTCAGACTCCAGAGAACATTTCTGCACTGGTTTGGTTCCGATCGGGCAAAAAACCAGGGACTAGTTCGCAAAAGTAGTTTTTCGACAAAATTCAAAATGGCGGAAAAATTTCCATACCGGAAATTAAATCGGAGATATACGTTTTTTTCGTCAGGTGACCAGCTTTCCAATGATATAAGACACTTGAGTGTACGACTTACGGTCTAGGAGTTATGAGCCGTTTCGCGCAATTGGTCGCTATAGCGCCACCTATGGGCCAATCGGGCTCATAATTTGATAACCTCTCCTCGATTTTTGTACTACCATCTGACAAAGTTTCAGAGCTCTAGCCCTTACGGTTTGGGCTGCACGATGCGTTTTAGGGGAGAATAATAATAATAATAATAATAAAAATCAATACAATTACAATAGGGTTTCAGCACTTCGTGCTTGAACCCCTAAAAATCAATACAATTACAATAGGGTTTCAGCACTTCGTGCTTGAACCCCTAATAATAATAAAAATCAATACAATTACAATAGGGTTTCAGCACTTCGTGCTTGAACCCCTAATAAAAATCAATACAATTACAATAGGGTTTCAGCACTTCGTGCTTGAACCCCTAAAAATAAAATAACATTTGTGCAACATCCAGTAACCAGACGTTTTTGTACCTAGAAGTTTTAAAATTGATGATTGTGTACTTCTGCTTACTTGTTCTGTGTAAGAAAGGACTGACACTTTAATCTATGTGTTGCAGTGTGGAAGTGTTTTCTTTGAGTGACACTTTGCACATGTAAAGCCAGTGCAGATGGGCCTGTTTCACCCTACTGTGAACGTCTCCACCCTCTCTCATTATCTCATCTCCTCTCACCCTCTGACACTTTTTATTTATTTCAGATCAACTTTAATTTGTGAAGATTAATCATCATCACCCCTATAGTCTGTTTGCTGACTGTCAGCAGTGTCGCTTTGAATCATGTCCCCCTCCTGCAGGGAACCTTCCTCCTCTTTCATTAGTTTAAATGGGCCTTGTGATAGACGTGCTTGCAGGTCTTGGCTCCCGCTAAATTACATTTCAATATTAGCTCAATCAGTCCCTGGGTAAATACGGCATGACCCTCTGGGACGAGAGGTTGGGGGTGGAGAGGATGCATCTTGGACGCTTTGACAGAACCGAGCGGAACATTCACAGGAGATGGATAATTGGAAAAGGCTATGTGCTCAATGGAAATTGTGCTTTTTTTAGGACTCCATTTGATTGCTTTTCAAATTTAATGTCTACCTGTTTGTTAACATCAGTCAGCCAGGAAATTTACAAACCCTGTTCATTAGGATGATGGTCTTAAGATGATGAGACCCTGTTTTTGATTGACAGCAGATGCATCACACGTTCTTGAATCTGTGACATACTGATTGTTGTAGACATCTGTCCACCACTAAGGTCATGCTCAAACTCCAGCTTTTCTGCAGGTCTATTTTAAAAATAATAAAAAGTCCCAACTAAAAAGGTCAAATTAATCAGTTAATTCTAATTGGGGTGTATCCCTCAGACCGCTTTTATACTAACATAGTGTTGGCGTCGTGACAAATCGGATCCTCGTTGAAATGGGTTATCAATTTATTTAATTTAATTTTAAACATGAATATAATTACTTACTATAGTTTTTCAAAGAACTCATTGGACATTAAATGTCTTTTCTTTCACTTGATGAACTAAATAATTATTCATAGTTACATCATTGTTTTAATAACTAAAATATTGGATATTTAACACTTTTATAAGTACATTAAATACTGTTGTAAATGCAAAGTAATTGCAAATTCGTAGTGTATAAGTAGAGTATATCTATACTGCCCTACAAAGCAAAAAGGCAGTAACTGCAGTTTTGGTAAAGCATTAATTATTACAATTTTCATGACATTCAAGCCAACCTTTGTTATATGACAAAACATCTTATCTTAAATGCATGTCGTTTTAGTGAAAAATGGTAGTCATTTGTACAGTAACTGCAAAAAGCCCTAGCAAAAGTCATTTTTCTCAGCTCTGCACTCTGCGTAGTTACTGCCTTTTTGCTTTGTAGGGCAGTATATATAAACAGGCTTTTTGTATATGCTAGTACGCAAGATAACTAAATCATATTAATGGTTGTTATAACGTAGTTATAACATGCAGTGCTTAAAAAATGTATCAAACTACTTGCCATAATAAAGAGAAAACAAATATTTTAGTAATCTGTCAAAAACTTGGTTAAAACTAAAAATGTATTGTCGTTTATTAGGTAAATTACAAACTAACTTTTTTCTTTATTTTCTTTCTTTTATCTTTTTATTCTCACATAATAACCAAACAAATATTTTGTATGGAGTCCTTTGGCCTAACAACTTACATTCTTTCTTGCTGGCATTGATTTTTTTATGTCTCTGTCTCTGTTAATTACTTGACTTCCAAATAGTTTCTAATTGTTCCCAAAGACTTGCTTTTGAGTAAACTTTTGTGCAATCTATCTTTGAATCCACTACATACCTTTTTGGGGGGTTATTTTGGTTAGTTTTGTCCAGCTGTGGCACAAACCTTATATTGGGAGGTGGTCAAATACATTTGTTAAGCACTGTATAATGTGAAATTTTGTTTGAATTCTAACCAGGCATTAAAAAGAGTTCACAATCAAAAGTACTTTGACACAATGGGATCACTTTTGGATCCTAATGGAGACCCGGTGTTGCAAATTTCCACTAAAGAAAAGGTGGTTTGAGCAACAACCTACAGCAAATCAACTTATGAGTCTGGAGGTGGGAAAATGTCCAGTTAAAGTGTTCATAACAACAACTCAAGGTTAGACACAAACATGTATTGGACAAAACTAGAGCACATTATTATCAATGAAGCTGCCTAGACTGGAAGCACGTCTCTGTATTTGCACGTTGCAGAACTATTCGGGCCACTTTATTTAACCAATCGGTCTAAAACGATAATATCAGTCAATTTTTAGGTTTGTTATTTTAACAAATAACAATCCTTTTCAATGCATGTTAAAGTGCAAGTGCAAGATGCATCATGTTTGTATGTACATGAATCACATAGACCTTGTGGAAAGAGGTGAAGCTGGATGTGTTTGCAGTTCAAATCATGACCTCCCTAAGTGATCCATGTTATGAGCTATTAAAACTGTCCAACACATGTCATATATTCATTCCAATAAGTGAAATGTGTTTGCTTATTTTAGAGATGTTTAATCCTCCTGAAAACGGTTTTGACCAGTCCCTTTTTTAATTCATTTCCTCCAAAGCTTTTGTTTATGATATGGTATATGCTGGTTTAAGTGCTCATTACATTCCTTACGGCATTGAGCGAAGAAATCTGATGAAACTCATTGTGCGGTGCTATCACATTCCTTTAATCAGTTTAATGCCCCGTTGTTTGTGCACACCGTTTTATAGATTCCATTGTGGGGTGTACTAATATGAACAGATGTTCATGTTGATTATCAGTGAAGTCATTGTGTTAAGGCTCTGAAGAAGAGCATTAGAATGATCCCATTGTGATGTCATTAATGTTGGAATCTCTGATTGGTGGATGAGCTCTTGAACATTGTTTTTTTTTTTTTATAATCCGTTTTTGATGATCTGTTGTTTTCAGCTCAGTGATTTCTTGTTTTAAAACCTGTTTTCAATCATAATCCCATTTTTGTTAATCATTTTGGCTCTAGACAACAATCCTCCCAAATAGGACCTATAATCTGACTATACAATCTTTAGAAAAAGGGTTGTTTTAACATCATCTCTGTGCTACAATGAAACACTAAGGAAGAGACGATTATTGCAGCATTTCTTAAAGCATTGAATGAAAGAATGAATAATTTTATACTAAATCCACAATTTAAATATGACACGTAACAATATACATAATAACGAAAGTGAGTTATTTCATTTTGAGAGAGAAAGAGAGCTTAAAAGTCACACTGCCTTTGGGTTATGCAGGTCTTGAGAGATTAAACCTCCAGAGAAATCCTAAGCCAGTAAAATGGCCTTTAAATTTAATTGAGGTCACTGCAGCACCATAACAACTCTTGCTGGTAATAAAGCGGGGCTGTATTAGTGTATTGTTTTATTAATAACTCTGGCTGCAAAATTATATAAGAGGCAGAGCGTTTAGCAGTCTGATAAGAAGAAGAAGAAAAAAAGTTTACTCTGGATATACAGCTGAAAGGTTTCCGCGGAGTGATATGAAAGGACATGTGGTTGCTGGTTGTTGTTGTTTGGTTTTAATAATAACAAAAGATCAAATCCATTTCAGTGGAGTCCATTTTAATAATCTTTTAAGGCTTGAAGAACACTCCCCTGCTTTCACTTCAGAAGATTTTGTACTTTATACGTGTTTATCAGGAAGCAGGGATAAGGTCTTAAAACTTTCTAAGTGAATTAGTGTTGTAATTCTTATTTGTTTTGCAGCGCACTTCAGTGGATCTGTGTTTCCACTTTCTATGTTATGGGGTAAATGATTTATGTCTTTAGTCTTTTAGAATCACCGTAAAAAAAATATCCTGTTGAATTTACGGTAAAAAATAAATTAAAGGCAGCTGTGTTTTCCAGAAATGCACTTTAAAAATACAAGTGACACATTTTCAGGTATTACTGCATCTTATAACCATAAATATTTAATTACGTGATGTAATGTTAATATACCAAAATTACATTACATGTACTATTTAAATCAGATTTTTATCTGAAAATATACTGATAACCACCATGATAAAACAGGTGGTAAAACGGAAATCATTGGGCTGTCAATAAAACCAAAATGTTGCATATAGACGTTCACATGGTAATTCATAGAAAGACAAAATACACGTGACTCTAAAATAATGTAATAAACATTAGGTAAATAACATAAATGTAACAAAACACCCTAAGAAACAAAACTATTTCAATTAAAAATAATAATGTGCCACATAGGAAGTTCCCATACATTTGACAGTATTATTACATATACTGTAATGTGATGTTTAAGGCCATGTGTCCACCAAAGCGTTTTTCCACACGCCTGGCGTACGTTTTCAATTGTTTTCAATGGGAGCACCGCGTTTTTTAAACGGCATGAGCGTAACGAGGCTCTGAAGCGCCGAGCGCCTAGCGTTTTTTACTGGTCACCGAGAGTTTTCAACTTTGGATAAAAGTTTTTCAATTTTGGAAAAAAATTTTCAACTTTGGATAAAACGTAGCGCTCATCACTGTCACGTCTTACCCAGCCGTCTAATCACAGTGGAGGAGGGGCGGGACTAATACCACACCAACCAACTGTCACAACATTCTTTCTGTAACCAGCAGAGCTAACCGAACAAAATGGATGATATATATATATATATATATATATATATATATATAATTTTTTTTTAATATGAAACAAATTATCTAGAAAATCAGTTACAAGTAAACTGTGCTGCGGATATTATGTATCATAGCAACGAAACGTCTCAACGGAAAAATACTCTCGAGCGCCCAAAGCACGGCGTCTTCAGCAGAGCGTCTGGTGTTTTCAGCTGGCTAAAAACGCTTTGGTGGACACATGGCCTGAAGGGGTCATGAACTGGCTTTTTAAAATGTTTTATATTGTTGCCTGAGGTCAACTTATGACGTTTTCAAAACAAAAACAAAAAACATCACAATGAATAAGTAATATGCTATTTTCTAGTTTTTGATCCTAGCTCAAAAACTCTCAGTTTTTATGGGCGTCTCGCACTGAAGACTTGAAAGTAAACGCCCACTGCTGTGAGTGGATAACAGTTTTGCATATTATAATGAGTTTCAACTCACTCGCATATGCAGCAACTGTCTTCTTCCACAACCAGGTACTGCGCAATATTTTGTGAACGCCATGTTTATTGCTCGGTAGCTCGATCCGGTTTGTCATCACGAGGTAGGCCTATGTTATTTAGCTATGCGTGTAATGTGCGAATCTGTGGGCGGGTCTAAACTGACTGTGTTGAAGTAGGCGTTGATCTTCTTCTGTGGGGGTGGTGTTTTATCCTCTTTGTCGTCATAGTTCCCACTTTGAAAAACGAGTCGTTTTCTGAGCCTGGTGTCAATAAAAGCTTTTATTGGACTAACAAGGACGTTTTCAGTTCTGAAACTTACAGGATATTCTTATAATATGATGACTTAGATGTCAAAAGCTCAAGAAAATTGAATTTCTTAGTTCATCACATCTTTAACAATTTACTTTTTATTGCCGTACATACTAAGAAAACATCTATTGAAAGTTATTTTTATTTTTCCTCTGTAGTCATTTTTACATTTTATAGACTTCTTACCTTTTATATATTAATGGTTATTGTATTTAAAAAAATGGTTTGTGTAAATTATTACATATTTTATGGCCTTTTTCTTTTTTTTGCATTTTTTTAATATAATTTATTAGGGATTTTTAAGCACATTTATAGATTGATAAAAAATAAAATGAGTTTTGTAAAAAATAAAAAAATAAAAATTACAAGAGCATATTTAAGGCAGTGGTTGTGTGGTCCACTCATTTCTCAGTTTCTTTAACAATTTACTTTTTATTGCCGTATATACTAAGGAAACATCTATTGAAAGTTATTTTTATTTTTCCTCTGTAGTCATTTTTATATTTTATATACTTTTGACCTTTTATATATTAATGGTAATTGTATTTTTTTAAAAAAATGGTTTGTGTAAATTATTACATATTCTATGGCCTTTTTTTTTGCATTTTTTAATATAATTTATCAGGGATTTTTAAGCACATTTATAGATTGATAAAAATAAAAAGAGTTTTGTAAAAAAAATTACAAGAGTATATTTAAGGCAGTGGTTGTGTGGTCCACTCAATGCTGGTAAAAATTACAGTTTGCTAATACAGTAGGCGGATTCATGCCTGAGATTCAGTGATTAAATTCCACATTACAAATTACCTTAAATGCCTCATCTGGATTTGACATAAATACAAATTAGTCATCAAGAAGATTTTTTTTTTCTCAGTCGGTTACTGATACTGTGAAATTAGATAAGTATAGTAACTGTGTTGAGAAAAGTGTCGTCGTTGAAATACAAAGTGGCCACGTTGAGCTGCAATATGTATTCTTTGAGCTACAGTATGTGTCTAAATATGACCAGATTCATGATATTATAAGTTTATTGTTGTGGTATTCCAGAGTACTTGAGCATGGGTGTCTTTGTGCCCGTTCAACTCATTCGGCACGACGTCCGATTGCTCAAAGACTTTGTCGTCTGGTTTTGTGGTTTCAGTTAAGCATCACACTGTCCTACCTTGTCTGTTCACATGTCCAGCCAATCTCAATCTTCACAACACCTACATCCTACATTTCCTTTTCATTCTGTTACATTATTTTTTTAAGCTCCAGTGTAACCCGCCTCCTTTTGTGAAATAAATCCCCTCCTCTTCTATGGAAAAAAATAAAACTGTTTTGTAGCAGCTCCCTGCATATTATATAGACGGATTAGCATAATTTTACACAGATTTCCTCTGGCTCAGCTTCAGATCTGCACACAAATCCGACTAGAAGTGAAGTACTTTTCTTCCACTCTTCTACCTCCCTCTCTGTTGCCCTGTTTTATCTCTCTTCCTGACCTTTCTCTGTCTATCTGTCTGTCTACCCTACGTTTTTTTTTTTCTTTTCAGAGATTTTTCAGAGGTGAGGCTAATGTCACATAAGAGAGGTGTGAATCAATACTGAGGAAAACATTTAAGAAACGCATATGTCATAAAGCGCATTCAAGAGATTTTTGGTCTGAGTCATCTAGAATTTGAAGCAGCTTCGGTCACATAATAAAAGCAAGTTTAAAATCACCTTTTTTGAGCGAATCTCTCTACATTAAAGCCAAACTCCTAATTTGCTTTTACTATGTTGTTTTTTTTTGTTTGTTTTGTTTTTTTGATACCATATGAATATTGAAGATGCATTGTATTCTTTGAAATATCTTGGAGTATAATGTACATATTTTGCAATTTGGTAAACAGAGAGAGAGAGTTAAATTACGTGCAAAAGATGAACATTTAATAGGCAGCAAATTATGAAATGGATCAATTTGGCCATAAAATGCTGCAATATTTCAATATCGCTCTCTAACTCTCATGGTGTTTTTCTTTTCTTTTTTCTTTCCCACCTTATCCTCAGAGCAAACCCAGAAGATTTGGTGCTGTCTATAAAATCTGAAGGGCTGGAATTTCGGATCAATAAAGATTAAGAAAAGAAACTTAACACCATTGGCACTGACCGATATTTGTCCTCTCCTCCACTACTTTTGATATTGCTTGTATTCTAAGTAATATCCATAAATCACAGGAATGCATGAATCCTGAAAGAAAGCCAAGGAAAACCCTTCCGACTGCTGCTCCCGTGGGCTTCTATACGAGATTAGAATGGAAATCTCTTTTCTATGAGTCTTTCTCTTTCTCTCTGTGTGTATGTGTATGCAATGATTGTGGTTCACATTGTTGGGGTTTGGTGAGGAGAGGTGCAGTTAAGATGGCCACCCTTGAGGCAGGCAGGGTGACACTATTACTGAGTGAGATTGTGTTCTATTCTCCTGTGATGGCAGTCTGGCCCACGGGTCTGTTTTGAGCATGACCTGGTGTGAAGGGAAGTGGTGTGAGTAAAAAAGAGGATCAGGTTCAGTCTCTAACACCTATGATTGAGTGTTCATTTCGCCCGTTCGTTCAATCGCCCTTCAATTAATGTTGTGAACAGGTGAATCAAGGGACTATTCTCCTGGTGCATTACAAGTAAGTTGTGCATGTTACGTTACGTTTAGCATTTACATTTGCCAAACATAGAACTTTTGTTATTTTCTCTTATTAAAAAAACAAACAAGCAAGCCCAGCCCAGGTGAGAAAAAAATAAATGTAACGCAATAATGTAACATTACATTCGTTGTACCATTTAAAAGTAACTCTACTGCTCTCTAAATGTTTGAGGAATAATTTAGTTTTGTTTGACAACATTAAATGCAAACTTTGTTTTGATAAATTAAATTGTTAAAGACATTTGACATATTTCAAATAAATGCTGTCGTTTTGAACACGTTCATCAAATAATTCTGGAAAAATTATAAAAATATTAAGCAGCACAACTTTTTTTTTTTATCATTGATCACGAAATATTTCTTGACCAACATGATTTCTGAAGGATTGTGTGACTGAAAAGTGCTGAAAATTCAGCTTTGCCATTGCAGGAATACATTAAGTTTGAATATATATATATATATATATATATATATATATATATATATATATATATAGTATATATATATATATAATAAAGACTTTTTAAATTGTAATTATATTTCTCAATATAACCATGTTTACTGTATTTTTTTTATCAAATAAGTGTTGCCTTGGTGAGTATCAACATTACAAAAATCTTACTGACCCCAAACTTTTGAATGCTAGAGTGTAGAAATCTGATGGAAAAAAAAAAAAATGAATTTAGAAAAACTAAGTTGAAAAATGATACTAATTTCTAGTACTGATTAAAATGTATCCTGGTTACTATTACATTCAGGTACCGCTTCCTTTTACAGTACAGTACCTACAGTGTACTTACCTAGAAAATACTGGCTAATATAAGGTAAGTACATGGAACAGGGGTAGGTTCAGGGTTAGTACTAGTTATTACCCAGTTACTAAAATAAGTACATAGTATTTACATGGGTAACTGGACTGTAAAAGGAAGCGTCACCTACATTCCCATGTTGACGCTGAGGTATGTTCCACAACATTTCGTTTAATTGTTTTTGCATCAAGAGTGCCCTATGACAGGGGTTCTCAAACATTTTGGAGTCAGGGACCCCTTTCAGGAGAAAAAAATTTCCAAGGACCCCCCTCATATTTATAACCGTTATTGAGCACAAAGTTAATGTGTGAGCGGCTAATGAAATATTTTTGCCCAAAATGAATGGTCTCCACCCAGGGCAGGAATTTCTAAATAGCCTACTGAGGTCCCAAAAGTGATCTTGCTAGGAATCATTTAGGATCCCTCAGTTAGGAATTTTTGATGTTCTTGATCTACACATGTGCATTTTAAGGTGTTTTAAGGCCCCACAACTGGATAACTATAGATTTAGAAGCATGTCAGTGGGCAGTGGCATACATTTTTTTTTTTGTCAAGATGTCACGAAACACTATCACATATTCCAAACAGGAATGGCCTTAAAGAGAAATGTTTCAATGATTAGGCCTATTCTTCACACAAATAAAGCCCATAAGCCTATAAATACAATGATAATGGCATTATGTTTAATAGGTGTGTGCATTGTTAATTTGAGCTACTGTAATTAGCTAAAAAAAACATACAGTATATGTTAAATATATGAATCCATAATGTTAATCTCATGGGCACAGTATGTTTCTCTTGACCTGCTTTTTCCTTTGTTAAAGTTGAGCTCGGTTAATATTTTGCAAACTGACTGTTTCAGTCGTTTTTTAAAACTTTTACCTAAAACAGCTGTTTAATGTTAATTTAGACCTACATCTTATCTCGCACTTTATGACCGTTGACAGAAACGTTGTGCGGGGATTCGAGTCGTGCAGAGAACTTTGAGTTCACTCCGACTCAAACATTTTGACATTGAGCTGTCGTTGTTAGTCTGCTGAAGCAGCTCAGACGAGAAGGTCAGTATCATCGCGATGTGCATCCTTGCAACCTCAATGGGTATGGCCCTGTCCCTATGCACTTTTATTTTGATAATGATCAGACTTCTAATGCCAAATCTTTCAGTGCTAGAACCAACTATTGTGCCCGCACGCGAGACGCCGGCGCGCAATTACGTGGGAATTTTTCCTCAGCAGTGGAAACAGGAATACTCTTATTTATGGTCATAGATAAGACAAGAGTGCATCATCCGAAACGGTAAAGTGTCCATTTTTTAATTGTGTATAGGCTACATTATAAATGACTACAAAATGTCATGCCTTTTAAAAATACAGAAAACAACCGGATGCGGATTCATGCCGTCGATCTGTCTCCTTTCTGGCGCACGTCCTGCAAAATCAACAGCAGCGAATAGTCTACTTGACGCACAGACATAGATTATCTATCTATAGAAAACTTTAAGTGTCTACTTTGATGTTAAATGCATTATATAAGTTACTTAGGAATAAATAGCATGTTTTCAGATGATAAATAAAACATGACTTATAGCACGGGAAAAACGTTAGGTTGTTATAAATTATTTCGCGGACCCCCTGGCTTTAGCTCACGGACCACCAGGGGTCCGCGGACCCCAATTTGAGAACCACTGCCCTATGACACCTATAAAGCTCAATATATAGGGTTAGGGTTTGTCGACTCGCAATGCATTCAGAGCTTGCTTTATTCGTCAAGGTTAAATGTGATGCTGCCTTAAGAATCAGGCCTAAAACTAGGCTTTAAGGTAGCTGAATTTAGTTGTATACTGTTTTAGAACAGCCTCCACATTGGGAATGCACCTGGGATGGCTAAAAACTGCTGTTGGCAGGTTTGGAACGGAGCCGGTGTGCTGTTGGTCCTCAGTGCCCTATTCGTGATGATTCTTACAGATTTGTTGGAAATATTAGAATTTGAAGTGGTTTTATCTGCAAGTGTCACTTATTTTCTATTAATATGCATGTCCCATTAATTCTAATTTGAGCTGTACACCTTTCGACTTTCAAAAGCATTCGAGAATAATGTCAAACCGACTTGGAATCTGTATTCAAGATGTCACGGTGTCACAATACATATTTTTAGTGCTGCAATGGGTGGCTGTCATAAAAGTGCTTCTGCCACATAATTAAGCCATAAATGCAAATCCAGAGGTGAGAGAAAATACAATCAGAATGTAAAAATAGAGTGGATGTACATGAGTGACTGGCCAAGTGGTTATAAGGGCTGGATATTATTTTGCATTGTAAGTGGATGTATTTCTTGTCAGTATGCGCGAAATGTATTTCCAGTGCATTATTTTGTACTTTTATCTGCTACACGTTTTCTGTGCATTTTTTTATTCAACAGTTTAATAATAAGCAATAACACTTTCCTTGAGCTTTTGAAATCTTCTGAAAATTCTGAAGTCTTGTGAAGACACGCACAGCCGACTTGACCATAGAGGGCTCTACTTGCTATATAGCTTCTAGTCGCATTATCATTCATATTCTACTAATTACTTGCTTGCGATTACATGTCCATTAGCACTGTTCATTTTTAATTCATAGATAACAATTTAAAAATAAACACATTAGAAATACAAGAAACACAATAGAAAATACAATATCTGGTCTATTTACATAGGAAGGTGCAATTTACCATTTGCAGTGCTGACAATTTTAACACTGTGTTGTGGTTGGTATCAGGGGAAGAGACTAGAGTCTGACCGATAAAGGATTTTGAAGGCCGATACCGATACAAATATTTGTTGGTTTTAAAATCCGATATTCCGATATATCGGCCGATATTTTTATTTATTTTTTTTTTCAGAAACGCGCAACAAAACATTAACAGATTTCCTTAAAATTAGTTATTTGTAGTTATAAATATGATATGCATTTTAAAAAGAAACTCGTTTCTTTTATTGTCGCAACAGAGCAGAGGAACCAAAGCTCATTAATGTTAACGTTAGCGGTCTTCCACTGATGATAGTGGCATTAGCTAGCTTTGTGGTTAGCTAGTCTATGATGAGCCATAATTTAGCAATGGATAACGTCATACAGCAAATTGTAAAATATACATTTTCAATATAACAGGCCAAGGAGAGATGATACGTCTCATTGCTATAACTGTCACGTGCTATTAAATAAATACTTCAGTCAAATTGTCAAAAGTTAAAAGGACAGTCAGTCAACTGCACTGTAACAACGTAACGTAATTATTACTAGCTGATTTTGCTTCACTCTCGACTTATTTAACAGCAGCAAATCTGTCACAATTTTTGTCATGCTTATTTGAGTTAAGAGAACTGATGGAGATATTCTTTTAATTGTTATTCAAACAATGTGTGTCTCATGACCAACTCACCATTAACATACTTCACCGATGATCTCACTCGCGGATAACTGGTTCTCTCTGCCCGACTCTGGCTGGATCAGCAGTTTGCAGAATGTGTGGCGTGTTATTCACGAGTTGCCAACAGGGATGTGTAGACAAACTATACAATGACTATAACCTCTGGTGGACAAACTATACAACTCCAACACTCACGACATGGTTGAAGCGTGTTTCGTCCGTTTTTATTTTAATTTTGAAATATTCATTTATCGGCCATTATAACTGCCGATACCGATAGTTTGGAAAATGCCTAATATAGGCCTGCCGATATCGGTCTGGCTCTAGAAAAGATACATTATGTTATACAAGATGAACAATGACAATTGCAGTCTTTCCTACATATACATTGCAGGATTTTTTTAAAAATATTTTTTTTACTCTACCAGGGCTCATTGAGATTTTAATAATCTACTTGTGTCTCCATTGGGATTGAGCATGCTCTACCTTTCAGCTCTTCTACAGAGGTTTCTCCTAACCAGATGTCTCATTAAAATTGTCACCTCAGATGCAAACTCACTCACATCTCCATCTCTTTCTGAGAGCCTGACCTTGATTTCTGAATCTGTAGCTCTCACTTTTTTCAACTTTGTAAAGACCAACGTTTGATCATTTGGGAACTTATGTCTCGCTGTCTCATAACCTAATCCTATTAAACTTCCAGGTGCCTTTTTGTCCCTCTACGGACCCTGTCCTTTTTCTCGTTCACTCTCTTTAGTGTCACTAATTGAGAAATGGCCGCTAGCATCCCCTAGGCAAGCGTACTGAAGGTCTAGAACGTTTCATCTTGATTAAGGGACACTGCAGAAGTGAAAGATGGACACTGCAGAAGTGAAAGAGAGCTTTCAGTCTTTTGGTTTTATTTTAAATGATTACAGGTCACGCTTTTAATTATGCGTTTTGGTCTTTTGTCTCATTTTAATGATACAGATAGTAGATAGATTACATGATATGATGAGGAGAAGAGGCTGGCACATGATTTAGAAAAAAAAAAAGCTGGATTTGAACTTGCATGGCCCAGCGCACCACTAGCTCGAAACCCTATTTTCTATACATATACTCTATGTATTCATGTGTATTTATCATAATTTATATCCCACTGCTTGAGAGTCCAGAGAAGTTTTGCAGTGTACTTGGTGATGTGAGGCCTGCATGCAGCTGCTCGGCCATAGAAACTCATTCCATGAAGTTCCCGTTGCACAGTTTTTTGGTGGAAGTTTGGAACTCTATGGAATCAGCAGATCATTGGTGACTTTTTTTTTTTTTTTTTTCGCTTCTAGGACAACTCGAGGTATCGCACATTGGATGTGCACATTCTCAGTTTATGCCCAGCAATATTGTTATGTTTAAGGACATTATGAAACTAATATAATACTATGTTATGATTGTACTGTACAATTAAATGCAATCGTTGCTGAGTCTGCAGTCTGAATACTTTACCTCAGGGCATACATTAACTGAATTAATTGACAATCTCACCTGAAAATCCGATAACATCAGCAATCTTCATCCACGCAGCTGATTTCTGTTAATGAATTTAAAACTAAAGGCATCTTGCAGCACAGGGTGAAGTCAGTATGTACATTAACGACCGTTTGAGACAAATATAATGGACATTTTATATAAAACTATGTAAATGGCGCTTTGTGGCACGGCAGGGTTTGAACAGGGTGCAGAGTCGTAGTCGGAGAGATATTAAATAATGTGTTCGAATTTTAAAGACGCGATTCTGCACAGCGTGACTCCCTTTATACTTTCCCATAATACCACGTACAGTTGACCATGGAATAGCCAGCATAGATGAAATGCTACCTGAGGATTGTTTCTGACCATGTCCATCCCTTTATGGCCACCATGTACCCATCCTCTGATGGCTACTTCCAGCAGGATAATGCACCATGTCACAAAGCTCGAATCATTTCAAATTGTTTTTTCTTGAACATGCCAATGACTTCACTGTACTAAAATGGCCCCCCACAGTCACCAGATCTCAACCCAATAGATCATCTGTGGGATGTGGTGGAACGGGAGCTTTGTGCCATGACTGTGCATCCCACAAATCTCCATCAACTGCAAGATGCTATCCTATCAATATGGGCCAACATTTCTAAAGAATGCAGAATTAAGGCAGTTCTGAATGCGAAAGGGGGTCAAACACAGTATTAGAATGGTGTTCCTAATAATCCTTTAGGTGACTGTATACTGTCCATATAGTCTATATATAAGACCATATGGACAGTACACATCCATATATAGACATATAGTCTATATATAAGACCATATGGACAGTACACATCCATATATAGACTATATGGACATCCCCTTGCCTAGGGGATGCTAGCGGCCATTTCTCAATTAGTGAGTGAAAGAGAAGAAGTACAGGGTCCGTAGAGGGACAAAAAGGCACCTGGAAGTTTAATAGGATTAGATTTGGAGACAGCCTGCTGCCTGACACAAGTCCCCAAATGATCAAACGCTGGGCTTCACAGAGTTGGAAAAGTGAGAGCTACAGATTCAGAAAATGAGGTCAGGAAATCTCAGTAAGAAGGGATGGAGATGCGAGCGAGTTTGCATCTGAGGTGACAATTTTAATGAGACGTCTGGTGAGGACCAACACTCTGCTGGTTAGACGTCACACATATATATGTAGTCTTTATATATATATATTTGGCGTCAGCAGAGGGTTTGGCTTAGAACAAAACTCTGGTTCAATTCCACATGTGTGCTTCCAATCCTCCTGTAAGGTTCCAAAACTTGGACGCTTCAATCACAAGAAGGTCTGTATTGACCTTATAACAAATGCGGTTGTCAACTTGCATACCGGCCTGCCAACAATCGACATAATCACTCGTCGTCACACTGCTAGGAATTCATACTCCAGCCCATGGTGCCCATCATACTGAAAGAAGCACTCCTAATGCTTGGAAAAGACCACTTCCTTGCCCACGCCAAACATGGGTTCAGCAGATTGGTGACCATTAATATTTACTAATATTAATTAATTAATATTTGCATTGCATTTGGTAGATACTTTTGCCCAAAGCATTCAAGGTTATGGATATATTTTATTGTTTCATACATTCAGATGCATTCAGATTCAACCCTATGTTGGTGTTGGCTCAATCTCTACCTCTACTGTTTTTGTCTATACTGTATTTGTAATATATATTACAAAAAAAATATATAAAAAATACTACTAATAAATAATATAAATTGCTATTTGCTGGTATATTTTATGAATATTAATACTACTTTAATTCAAAACTAAATAATGATTGTTTATTATTATTAAAAAAGTAAATAGAGCTGAGATCATTTTAATGCTTATTAGGGCTGGGCATTGACACACATTTCACAATTCGACCATTGACCGTGGTCATTCATCCCACATGTTGATGAATGTGTGTTTTATTAATGCTTGTGTGTTGCATCCTGCTCTTATTCTTACCCTGGGTCGCACATCTGAATTGATAAAATCTATTAGTAAATCTTGGTTACCTTTCAATGCCAAGAGGTTTCCACTTGACATTTTTTTCCCTGTTTGCTGAAGTCCACAAAATGTGCATTATAAATGAATTGTGCTAAACAATACATGAGCTCAGATGTTTTAAAGGACTCCATCTGTCCATTCGAATCATTCTCATTGTCTTTTACATCCCAGCTCGTCTTGAGTCTGTCTGCTTCCACTTTAATGATAACTGCGCTATTCTTTTTCATCCTGTTCTTCTTCATCCCGCAATCTTCCTTCTCTTTGCGCTTCTGTCAAGACTGTGAATCGGTGAAGAAGATGACAGTGCATGCTGAATTCTGAGTGTTTTGTAGCATTGTGAGAACCGACTGCCTGCTTTTGTAGAGAGGACCTTTCTACTGCCTTTAAAAAGTCTTTGTAGAGACTCATTTGCATACGCGTTTGTAATTTACCTTGTGTTGTCATAACAAATCACTTATTTTATACCTAATAATCTGCAGTACTTGGCATATCATTTTGTGCATCTTAACAATCACAAATGTTACTACTCCATACATGTGCTGTGTGATCATATTTATGCTAAAAAATACACGAGTTTAGTATGTTTAAAGCTATTTATGTCATCTGATGACCTTAAATAACCACAAGTTTGTTCAATGACACACTCCTCTGCTATTAAAATCCCATCTAAGATGTCTTATCTCACAAATAATACTATAAATACAGCTTCAGCATGGTATAAACTGAAGAGTTCTTGAATGCGCTTAGCCTTGTTTGATTGTTGCTGTACTACACGTAGATTTTTCCAGATCCACACAAGCGTCCATTAAAGGAAGGATGTCAGAGTTACTAGGTAGGCCCTTTACATTTCAATGTAAGGTAAAGTAGAGTCACTCGAACATTGCAGTGATTCTTAAAGAGTGTCCTTCAAGAGTCATGCATCTCTGTGCACCTCACTTTAAAGGTCTTATAGTATTCAAGAAAAGAGAAAGTATGTCATTGTTAATATACCGTATGGTGCAATGTCTATATAAGTATCCATAATGGCATATAAAGGTGTGCACATAACAGGGCCAGGGTGGGGTACATTACAGGGCCTTGTGCCGAATGGGTTTAAATGGCCTCCAGAATCCTGAACATGCGGTTTGTGGCCTTTAATTTTAGTTTATCTGTACGTGCAAGAGAGTATTTGTTATTCATGTATGTATTTAGTCTAAGCCTATAATATTTTTTCTACTCTAGAGACTGTGACTCTAGCCGATCTGTATTTGCAAGTGCAACTTATTTGATGCGTAGAGAGCTACAGGATTAATATTTACATTGCATTTGGCAGATACTTTTGCCCAAAGCATTCAAGGTTGCGGATATATTTTATTGTTTCATACATTCAGATGCATTCAGATTCAAACCTATGTTGGTGTTGGCGCTATCTCTACCTACTGTTTTTGTCTATACTGTATTTGTAATATATATTACAAAAAAAAAAAATACTACTAATAATAATGAATATTAATACTACTTTAATTCAAAAATAAATAATGATTGTTTATTATTATTAAAAAGTAAACAGAGCTGGGATCATTTTAATGCTTATTAGGGCTGGGCATTGACACAAATTTCACAATTCGATTCGTTTTCGATTCACAAGCTTGCAATTTGATTCGATTTGATTCAATATTGATTATTTTGGATATCAGTTGCAATAAATGGCTAATTTTCTCAAGGAAATCAAATCTCTTAACTAATGCTGTAAACTATGGGAGTCTAGGCTTCATTAGCCTAATATGAAGGTAATAATTAACTGTTTTGTAGCTATATAAACACTTAAATTACACTTTTATTTATTTTTATAAGAAGAAGATTATATGAAATATAAACATTTAAATGGTGGCTGTCATACAAACTTGCCAGATTTATTCAAATATGCATTAAATAGTTATATTTTTTCATATTTTCTAGCTGACTAATGAGTTTATGTGGGTTTTTTGAGGTAAATATGATGATACATGACATTGATTACAAGCTGTTTAACTGACGTCTTTCCACGGTTCAAACGCTGATTGAGCGAATGCGGATTTCGATAAGTTGTACTCTATCTTTTAACACACTTTCAGATGCTTATTCATGTTTATTTCACGCTGTGACTGGTATTATTAACCCGGAAGAGAGATCAGCGCTGCTGCTTCTCTTGAGCTGCGCCAGAGCGATCTCACGCCACAGCGCCAAAACGTTATTTATGTTTTTGAATTTCTAAAGAAAATGGACGTTAATTTGAAAATTGAGACTTCGTTTCATATCAATAGTAACAAAGGACAAAGATTATTGCGATTTTTTTTTTGGAAGCGCGCAGCCGAGATACAATGTTCCATTCATTCAAATGAAACAGGAAGACTAATCGATTCTTGAGATTTGAGAATCGATATCGGTTCGTAAAAATGAGATTCGATTAATATAGAGAAATCGATATTTATTACCCAGCCCTAATGCTTATACAGTTTAAAAAGTTGGCGACAGTACAATTGTCTTTGAAAAGAGGCATGCTTACAAAAGTTGCATTATTATTACAAATACAATATTATTCCTTCCTGAACCAAAACAGCAAGCTTATGCTGTGGTCACACCATGCCGTAACACAATTACGAGATGGCAAATTGTGAGATTCCACCCGGCGCTGTGTGTGTCCTCAAAGTCATTATGTCGACTTGACATTTTGTTTAGCGTTTCTCAACAATTCTTTTGTTTCGCTTTTTTGTTTGTTTTTTTACAGTGCAGAGTCTAAGTATGTGACTACATCCCCACACATTCTCATTGTGTCTCCATAGCCCTGTGTATCACCCCACAGTCTCCCTGAATTACTGCATGCCTTCCCAAGTGTTTTGTCGCTCCGCTGATGATGTCTCAGTTGGATTCTGAGTGCGTACATGCATTTGGAACCGTCTCTCAATGCTTGGCTGGTATTTCCGCTATTATCGGGAGGTCATGGACTAGGAAAGTAGCATTTGTTGAACATTACGAGAATGTTTGTTTTCTGATGTTGGAATAAAAAGTGTTTGTGCAGCTTCTTGAACATCCCTCCTGACAAATGACTCATCCATCAAAGCGAGGTAAACTGATTTGTTCATTTGTGTTACTTCGCTGCCATGAGATCTTGATTGCTTCCCTGCATCATCTCTGCGCAGTTCTCACTACCGCCCACGCAAAAAATAAATAAATAAAAAAATACTTTAAAATGTCAGGATGTTAAAATCTGAGTAAAAATGAAAGTGGCACAGCTAAATTTAGATACATCTGCGGCACCTGAGAATGAAAGAGAAGACGAGCGGAGATTAAAGGGAAACTTATGCCGTATCCGGTCAGCATTCCAGGCCTGCGCTTTAAATTAAATTAATTCTGCTCTCATTTCTCTAACAAATTAAATAAGCACCCCTGGATTCCATAGTGCAGGTTTACTGCTAACTGTAGGCAAGAACATTTTCCCCTTGACATTATCCATATGATTGCTGTTCCCCAGGCCTTGAGTCTACCCACGCTATTACTGCTGCTCTAACCATGAGCCATCTGTGGAAAATTTCGTCTCAGTCCAATTGACCTGTTTGATTAATTGACTGTGTTCAATGAAAATCAATTTAATAAGGCCATAATGACTGCTACAGCCCCAATGAGAGATTATGATTACGGTAGGATGTATCTTGTGTGCCCGTATTTGCAGAGGTGGCTTTTTTCCCTTAGTGGGAAGTATTTGTTAGACAGGCTTCTTGTATATAATAATATGCTTATAGTAACACCTAGACCTCAGCTATACATCTAAAATGATATTTCTCTGATCGCTGATAACTCTAACGAAAGTACTCGCTTAAATGCAATGGATGTCAGTGAATACTCGATAGTTTTACCTTTAGTAGTGAATGAGGCAAGCGCAAAAGCTATTTATTTTCCTTTCACTGCCGCATATTTGGCCACGGCCAGATGCTACTCTTACTAAAAATCTGGCGTTTCTGTTTTCGACGTGTCAGGACTGGCTGTGATCATAAAGGAGCTGTAGCTTATTTTGTGCTAGTTGTATGGAGCCTTTTTAAATCAAATTTATTGTCTATCATCTTTTTGTGCCATGTGCTGCTGATTGGATCATCCATCGTCGATGCCATTTACTTGGACACTGTGGCCTCACCCTATGCAAATGAGTAGAATACATAAACCAATCACTGTAGCAGCTCGATGTGAGCATAATTCATATTTCCTGCGCTACGATATAATATCAGGCAGAGAGAGAGAAAGATGGAGAGTCCTTGTGTACTGTCTGGTCTACTGTGCTCTAAACATCTGTGATGGGTGACTGTAGCTTAATTTATCTTATTTAGCTTTTTATTTTTTATTTATGCATGATAAGGGCTGAATTAATCAACTAATGTAAAAAAAGGAGAGTGAACACAGAACCTTTTAGCTGCTAATGCAGGACTTAAATTTCTTGATGGATGAACGGATAAAGATAAATCGCTTCGTCCATCCATCCATCGAGATGGGATAAAGAATTCTTAATATTAAAGAAAATAATAATACCAGTTGCAGGATACAGTCACCTAAATCCAATAATGTCTCATTATTTTGATTGATGGAAGAGAGAGGGAGGTCGTCTCTTCAGGGTGGACGGGTCATTCCTAGTTTGCAGTTTATTGTTATATGTTAATTTACTGGATAAAATAAACTCACAATATTGAAATATGGAAATTAAACTAGCTTTCGTTTTCTCACAATATAACTTAGTGAATATATAGGGATGAACTGTAAATAATTTCATTGCTTTGCTTGAGCAGATGAACAATTTATTAAAGGGATAGTTCACTTTGAAATTAATTTTTGAAATGTTTTAGCTTACCTCAAGGGCATCCAAGATGTAGGTGTCTTTGTTTCCACAGTATTTTCAATTTTGATATTTTTCGGTCAAACCGTTGTTGTCTATCAGTCATATATTGCAGGTTTAGCGGGTTCACCTCAGCATGCACAGAGAAGTCAAATTAAACGTGATTTAATGACTCGTAAATGTAAGTACACATTGATGGCCTAAGACACGAAACGAGCGTTTTTTGTGAGAAAATGAACAGTATTTATATTGTTTTTACCTTGTGTAACCATGTCCATGTCCAACTGATTTAAAGGCATGGGCGCTTCGGTCTACGTCACTCCTTGTTTACACAGAGATTTCAGAAGTTTTACCTGTCACTACACATATTTAGATATATCGAAATCATCTTCCATTGCGATTTCCTGTAAAAATATGTTTAGATCTTCACAGTGAAAGGTAAAACGTCCAAAATCTCTGTGTAAACAATGAGTGACCCAGGGTGGACCCCCTAAACCTGCATTATATGACGGATAGACAACAACGATTTGACCAAAAAATATCAAAATTGAAAATACTGTGGAAACAAAGACAACTATATCTTGGATGCCCTTGAGGTAAGCTAAAACATTTCAATACTTAATTTCAACTATCCCTTTCACTATCTCTTCTCCTAAAAAAGAATGTTTTAAATGTTAATCAAATATTGAGAAAAAATACTGAGATATAGACACACACAGAGACATTACATACAACAAACCTGTATACATTTGTAAAATTCCTGTACCTCTTATACTATAACAGTAATGACCCTCCTACATTATTTTACAATTACAACTAAAAACTTTACCAATCCATTTTGCGCCTCTCTCGTCATTTCTGACTGATGCCATTAACGGCGAAACTCAGGAGCAAGTGGGAATGTTTAAATTGCTGGAGGCAGGAGAGAGAGGAGCGCTTTGAACATTGGCGTAGAGTAATTCTGTAACATAATCTGTGAAGCGCAGATAGCGAAATTCGGATATGAGTGGAATATGAGAGTGATGATATCGCGGCCAGGCAGGCTCTGCAGCGCCTCTGATTATTAGCACTGATATGAATGTTGTTTGATTAGGCAAATATGGGTTGCAGATGGCACGCATATGATACGGGGAGGTGTCGTCGACAACTGGTGTCTGGTCAGCGGAGGGACATGGCGGTCTGTGCCCAATCACCCATTACTTAAATTTAACATTAGTCATTTCCGTGTCTCACAATGTCATCAAAAAGAAAATAGACCCTGATGTGCAGTGGCGTAAACAAATAATAATCTTTGAAGAAAGATTTTACACGTCAAAAAAAGTAAGCGTTTTGTTTCTTTGCACATGAAGCGTTTTTTTCTCTTCATAAATGTAGAGGATGAAGGGAGGGAGGGAGGGAGCTGTATGGTGATATGCACAGAGAAAGCATAACTCCAAACCTCGGAAGAGCTGTAAGCTGTGATTGAGGGTCAATAGCATAGCCGGGGGCTGATTTAAATTCATGTTGGGAAAAAAGCTTCATATTTTCATTTCTACGGCGCATTTGAGACAAATCGCTCAATACCTGAAAGACAAGGAAATTTAAGCAATGTGTTTTCCTCTCATTCCACAGCGGTAATTTCTCATTTGTAATCCATTTTTCTCCCACGGCTCCGTGGTCTCTGGGAGCACATATGGGCTGTGGAAAAGGGAAGACGCAGGGAGATGCATCATTTGACTCGGAAAAACAACATCTCTGAAGTGGGCCGCACACACAAAAAGAGTGTCGCACTCATCTAATTGCAAATTCCAATTTTCTTGAAAAAGACGACCTCAAATATGTAAATCCTTGTTGAGGGTGCTTAGATGGATCAGATTATCTCGTCTTCCACTGCAAGGATGGAAGCCGGGCAGAGCGGCAAATCTTCTTTAAAAAGCTTTGATACAAAAAGCAAGTCCTTGCATGGCAAGTCCACATTATCATTCACAAATGGAGTGGCTGCGTGAGGACCCTTTCGAAAATATAGGACATTAAGAGCAATGAGACCCATTTCGCATGTTTTAGCATGATTAAAAAAAAAAACTCAGCTTTTATACTATTGATTAAGGGACAATGTTAATTAACATCACAGTTCTTTCTAACTCTGCATTGCTTATGTCTAGCATTGTTTTCCCATTTCCAGTTAAAATATATAAAGAATGTCACATATCAATTTAATAGACTATATCTGAATATACGGCAGTAGTTGTTAAAAAAAAAAAGTTTTCTACAATTGATTATACGGCTTATACATAGTTTGATTATATATTTATGTGTGTTTTGCATATATGACCTAAATCAGCTTCCTACCATTTCAGTATTTACAAAATAATAATAGTAACAACAAGACGACAATAACTTTGATTGGGGCAAGTAAAAATATGAACTGGTCTGACTGGGCCAATAGAGAAAAGAAAAAAAAAGCCCTAATATATTGAAGGGCACAGGTAAATGTTATGGCTTTATGTGAAGATTGTTTTAAGTTAACTTAAATTAAAAGTTGTTATATTTTTTAAAGCCCAATAAGTGTTAAAATTGATAGCTTTCAATTACACTGTAATGTTGAATGGCTCTCATTAATGGCTCAATTTGTGAAAAAATCTATTTAATAGAGATACTCTGTAGCAGTATTATAATTGCCTTGCCTCTGTTACGGACTTGCGAGCCGTCCACTGCTCTCCGGCCCTCCACCCCTACAGCCCTGGCTAGCTCCACCCCCACAGCTCTGGCTTGCTCCACCCCTACAACTCTGGCTAGCTCCACCCCCACAGCTCTGGCTAGCTCCACCCCCACAGCTCTGGCTTGCTCCACCCCTACAACTCTGGCTAGCTCCACCCCCACAGCTCTGGCTTGCTCCACCCCTACAACTCTGGCTAGCTCCACCCCCACAGCTCTGGCTAGCTCCACCCCCACAGCTCTGGCTTGCTCCACCCCTACAACTCTGGCTAGCTCCACCCCCACAGCTCTGGCTAGCTCCACCCCCACAGCTCTGGCTTGCTCCACCCCTACAGCCCTGGCTAGCTCCACCCCCACAGCTCTTGCTAGCTCCACCCCCACAGCTCTGGCTTGCTCTACCCCTACAACTCTGGCTAGCTCCACCCCCACAGCTCTGGCTAGCTCCAAAAATGATCCAACTACTTTAAAAACCTACATCTGGGCACATTTCGGATTTTATGATCAACCTGGCAAGCACGAACTGGAGAACTTGATAAACCAAGTTAGCCGTTTTAACGCCTGGCAGAGTCTGACGGCTTCAGAGTAACGGCTTCACTCGAATCCACAGCCAAAAACAAATCATCCACCCGCCCCCAATTAAGTATCCGCACCCAATGGTCAAATTACAATTATTCTGTGCACTTGATTAGAAATGGATGATCGTCATCTTCAATAGCGAACTCGGCGACGGATGATGCACATCTCTAATGGTAACATTATACACTGATGAATGAGTGCTGCTTTTAAATGAGCATTTCCTTAAAACAAAATCGATTTGACAGAATTTCATTTTCTTAATGGCATAAACAGGCTTTACTCCCTTGAAACTTAAACTAGAACGTCACTGTTTCTGTAACTTCGACAGTGTATCATAATGCATCGTGATATTGAATTGAACTAAAATGATGATATGATAATCGTAATCGAAGAGTGTAGGTTCACTCCTCTACTGTTACACTATATTGGATTACACTGTTTGTTATTTCATTAAATACTTTTGGATTGGAACTTTTGACTCATCTTCATCTTTGGATTCTTTAAACTGTGACACCGGGATGCAAAATTTACAGACCTCGTTTAATTTTCTTTCCAAATAAAATGCACATCTTTTCATTGATCACTTTTTTTTCATACCTTCCTATTTTTCTAAAGTTCAACCTTTATATTAGACCAACCAGAAAGGAGAACTGGATCTCAGTTTTTCATGAAGCCCCTTACAAACAACAGTCTTTTGTGGAAGGATATGATGCCCTGATGGGTCTTAAAAGCTCTCGCGCACTCACATTAATTAGGTCAGAGATGGCTTTCACCGAGAGGCACAGGGGTCAGATCACTGAAGGCATTACCGGGGTGACTATTATCAAACGAAGCACGGCAGTGAAGGAGCTGCCCTGCAGAGTAGAGGAGCGAGAGCAAGGATCATTTTTTCCACTTCTAAGTGTGGATGAAACAGTCAGTGCCTCCAGCGTGGCCCTCGGTGACCTCTTCCGAACATCCACATTCCACACAGGTAATTTCCTGCTCAGTGTGAGCGAATGTGTGTGGAAAGAAAGACGAAGAAACAAAAGAGGAGAGTGAGATGGAAGGAGAGTCACAGAGAGAAGAAGACAGAGACATGGAGAGAGAAAGTCAGGCGCGAAGACTGAGATCTAAGAAAAGCCTGGTGTTGAAATGTTCCCCCTTTGGCAAAGTGACAAGCCTGTAATCAATATCGCAGCATTACAGAGGCTGACCCCTGGAGGACTGTGTGTAGTTCTGAGAGGAACCTGACAGTGATGAGAGGAGCTATTAGCTCTGATGTCACACGAACATGAAATTATAAATTCCTCATTGCGCTCGCTTCGGCGGAGCTCAAGCTGACAGACAGGTTCCATGCTGCTTTCGTTCGCAGCTTCACATTGGAAAGGGATGGTTTGCACTCCCGCTACGCGATGGCAGCTCTTGCGGAGGCTCTATACGTGTAGCTTGGAATCGGATGAGGACACTGGTGTAGCCGCCATCAGACCAACGTAACAAATCATTCAGACTCCTTTACTGCTTCATTTGAAAGATCCGACTCGTTTACAAATTGGACATTATGACTTCTCTCATGAATGTGCTAAGGAGAGTAATAGTGGACAGAGATATTTCGTTTTTACCATTTACCAGAGCCGTGTACCATATTTGTAACCTGGGGTATTTTTTTGCACAGAGAACACAAGTCTGTGAGAAATACACTAATGATCAGTGTTAAATTAAATAAAACTTAAACAATTACAATTAGTTTTCTGTTATGGAATGCCAAAGCTGACTTAATTAAAAATAAATAAATAAATAAATAAATAAATAAATATACGAAGAAATGTAAAAAAAGCAAAAATACATAAATGAAGATACAAAGAAATGTAAAAAAGCAAAAATACATAAATGAATACATAAATAAATATACGAAGAAATGTAAAAAAAAAGCAAAAATACATAAATAAATACATAAATAAAGATACGAAGAAATGTAAAAATGCAAATATACATAAATGAATACATAAATAAATATACGAAGAAATGTAAAAAAAGCAAAATACATAAATAAATAATTAAATAAAGATACCAAGAAATGTAAAAATGCAAATATACATAAATAAATACATAAATAAATATACGAAGAAATGTAAAAATGCAAAAATACATAAATAAAGATAAGAAGAAATGTAAAAAAGCAAAAATACATATATAAATACATAAATAAATACACGAAGAAATGTAAAAAAGCAAAAATACATAAATAAATACATAAATAAAGACACAAAGAAATGTAAAAAAGCAAAAAAACATAAATAAATATACGAAGAAATGTAAAAATGCAAAAATACATAAATGCATAAATAAATATACGAAGAAATGTAAAAAAGCAAAAATACATAAATAAATATACAAAGAAATGTAAAAAGTACAAATAAGTGAGTATTTATACTTTTATTTCCTTATGTATAATTGTATTTTTTCACACATTTATTTATTTTTTATACATGTATTCATTTATTTATTTCCATATTGATTTATGTATTTATGTTTTTTATGTCTACATTTATTTATTTCCACATTTATTTATTTCAACATTTCTTTCTCCGTATGCTAATGAGGGGGGCATATTTTAACTCAGACATCAGCAATCGAGCTCAGAGTGGCAGTGCTGAAGCTTTGAGGCCACAGTGACACCTTGTGGTGCGTGACCACACGAAATGCAAGATTTGTGTGGACAATATCACATTTTAAGTCATGTATATCACCCTAACTGTATGTAGGGGTGGGCTATATAGGGTTTACACACACACTGTAGCACACATGAACAGAAACTGCACTTCAATGGGTCTGATAGCAGACACTTGGACATGAATGCGCATGAAAGTATCCGCTATTAATAACAATATAAACGCGGTGGATAGAGCTGGTAGCTTGCGTTTGGCTTGCGTTTATTGTCGATGAGGCTCGCACATCAGCGCAGAACGCGGAGAGAAACCAGTGCACAAGCAAGCCTATTGATCAATGAGTTTGAAACGCGACTCAATACGCGGTTTACATTCGCGTTTCCTCATTTTGTATGCATAACAGGTGACCGTTCAAATGCGAAAAATGCAACCCATATTGCGAAAAACGCAAAACGGATTCCCATACCAAAAGTATAAATACTCATATATTTGTGCTTTTTTACATTTCTTCGTATATTTATTAATGTATTTATTTATTTTTAATTAAGTCAGGTTTGGCATTCCATATTCTGTAACTGAAAAAGCTGAAATAAAAAAAAATAATAATAATTACAATTGTTACCTTAGTAATTACATATAATAAGTTTTAGCTGAAGTACTAAAATTACTAAACAATATACAAATAATTCTAAATAGAATAAAACAACTTAAACTAAAATTAATAACTAAACAAAAAAGCCATACAAATTTAAAGAATAATTTTATATAATTTTATATAATATAACATCTACAATAGTATATGAATTATACTAAAGTAACACTGATGTCTTTTTTTATTATTCGGTTCTTCAACTAGACTTAAAGCTAGGGTATACGATTTCAAAGATTGTTCATTATTAATATCCTCGTTTAGATGCTGTTTATGGTTATATAGTATAATCCTAACAATATAAATAGAAAAAAGAACGAAAAAAATCCATTCACTCTATTGGCTGTACAGCCACATAAAAGTTGACCAATGGAAGCTTTGCGAGCGCAAAGCTACATTGGTCAACTGCTCTCATCCAATCACCAGCTACACTTGAAACTCCGCCTGGAGCTCGCGTCTCCACCCCGACCGCGCCCAACCACGCCCGACCGCGCCCCCCTTCTGCGTCATGAGAATCGCGCACGTTAGCAGGTGACCGCACATGGTAGCTAGCTAAGTAGCACATCAGACAGCAATGGATAACAACGAAAAATACATCAGCAAGCGTCCCCTGCTTGCCCCTACAAGAAAGTTAGGACGGAAGAGAAAGTCGTTTGAGGAAAAAGCAGAGACGAAAAGAAAATGTGAAGAACGCCGAAAGTTGAGTAGGATAAATATAGGGTTCACCATTGACCGATGGAGGAAACTTCAGCGAGATCTGGGACTGAAGACCGACGCTGACTCGGCTGACTTTTTGTTGAGCAGGTAAACATTTATTTGTACTCTTATATGGAGTGACGTGTTACATAAATAGCTTTTTATCAGTCTGAAAACTTGCTAATGCTGCCGGTCGGCATTGGAATGTTAGCTGTTTAGCATCACCTGTATCACGGTTCAAAGTAAATAAATATATTTCTTGAAGTGCTTGAATATATTGCAGTATGCCTAGCGGGTTTCTGTTCGAGAATCAGACATTGCACAGAGTACATCTCAGTTCCGATGATGACAACTTGATTGAGTGACGTTGTTCAATTCGTTTCCCTGTGGGAGGGATCAGGTAGCAGAGGGGAGGGGGGTGTGTGTGGAGAGGCGGGATGAGTTTTTCAAAACTTCCCTCCCGTTTCAGGCTCTCTCGACCGATTTTCAACATCGTATACTACAGCTTTAACAGATCAGAGTTTGAACCAGCACATGATCTTCTCGGAAAGCATTTCAGCAGTTTTCTTAGTTTGGGTGTTTAAATGTTTAAATATACCCATGGGAAAGCCTTTGACCAATGACTCCTTTCTGATGAATCAAAATGAACTGGACTTCAAATCATACGTAGAAAACCACACATCAGAAGTGCGAGACAACTTTTGCTCTCATCAGCTCCATTCTAGTGTATCTTTGTATCAAATACGTACAGCTTTTTCCATTCATTAAAATGCATCTAAATGATTTATTTCCCTTTATGTATTCAGTTTCTGAAAATATTTCCACCATATTTCTTACAGGCATATAAAACACTTAGTAGTATGAAAGAGAGTCAGACACAAAACACAGCCTTTTGTTCTCATGTTTGTAGATGTGTGAGAGTGATATGAGCATTTTGAAACAGAAGCAGTACAACAAGAGAAAAAGAGATCAAGAGAGAGAGAGAGAGAGAGAGATCGCTGATTCAGCTTTATGAATAATGCATAAATGTCATTATCAGTGGAGTTGATTCAAGAGCTTAGCTTATTTACTCATTCACTGGATTCAAGGCCAGTTATCGTATAGCCTTTGTGTGTGTGTGTGCGACTGTGCGTGTGTGAGATGAAGACCAACGGAGACTTCAGCTGATAATGAAATTATTGTAAGGGATAAACAGCATTGCCACACACACTGTTAACCCTTAAAAGTGATGTTATGGGGTACTGAGTGAACCACTATCATCTGCATTAATTCATTTGTGCGTTGACTCAGTTTGCATTTTATTCTCATTAGCTAACCTTATCCATTCCCATACCTTTGGAGTGAGTAAATATTCAATCTGAAAAAGTACGACGAAAAGAGAGCAGGGATAATTGTAATGCTTAACATCAATATTAACGTCATAGTGCACTCACAGGAAGCATGCATTAAATGCTCAAAAATGGCAGTCAAATCATGTATGATGTTAAAAGATTTCGGTTTCAAATAAATACCGTTCTTTTGAACTTTCTATTTAGAACAGGATCCTGTAAAAAAGAAAATCAGCATATTAGAATGATTTCTGACGGATCATGTGACACTGAAGACTGAAGTAATGATGCTGAATATTCAGCTTTGCCATCACAGGAATAAATTATATTTTGAAATATATTCAATTAGAAAGCAGTTCTTTTAAAAGGCATGTAATGCAATTCAGTGTCGCTGATCCTTTCGGGAATCATTCAAATATGCTGATTTACTGCTCAAGAGACATTTCTTATTATTAATGTTGAAAACATTGCTACTTCATATTTTTTTGTGGAAAATGTGAATGTGATTTGTTCAGCATCGTTTGATTAATAGAAAGTTCAAAAGAACATTTGAAGTAAAAATGTTACATTTGTAACAATTTCAAAAAGTCTTCACTGTCACTTTTGATCAGTCTAATGCATCCTTGTTAAATACAACTAGAATTTAATAATCTTTTTAACTGCATATATATAATTAGGTACACTATATAATACTTATGTGGACCACATAAGAAGATATTTGGGGGGAAAAAAAATGTATCCGTGTTTATTTTGTCATTGGGGATCAAAACGACATTGGACCCCATTGACTGTTATTGAATAAACCAAAACCAAACTTTTAATTTCAAAATATTTTTCATATCTTTTGTGTGTGAGTGTGTACCACAGAAGAAGGAAAGTCATACAGGTTTGGGATGACATGAGAGTGTAAATTATCATTTCATTTTGGCTGAACTATTCCTTGAACTAAAGGTGTGCTGCTGCTTTTTATCTGTGAGTCAGACCCAGGTTGAGCGGTTGACAGAGTATGCGGTTAATTTCCCCACCCCCCATCCGCATGTGTGTGCAGGCTGAAATGTTGACAGTAAGGTTATAAGGAGAGTGTATTGCACCTCAGGCTTGCCCTGTCTCTTAGTGAGCTGCCGATAGCTTGGAAGTGACAGCTATCCTCTTGTTGATGTTTACAGGGATTACAGTCGCTGTATGTTCAGAGAGGTTGTGTGTGTATTCAGGCTCTGGTGTTTGTCCAGCGTTTGTGCATTGAATTAATGTGTGTGTGTGAGAGAGCGTGTTTGGTTTTTGGGTCATTAGATATGTTATGTTAAGTATACGACCCTGTGTATTTGAAAAGGATTAGGTTTGTTGGTCTATTAGGCTTTCCAGTCAATGTTTCCATTTGTCTGTGACTAAACGTGAATGGGTGAAGATTTATGTTTCAGTGTGTGTGTGTTTTGTATTATCTGGTTATTATGCATTTGTGATGAGAGTGTGTTTCTGTTTCTGTGTGTACTTTCACACATGTCACTGAGCTAAATTTAGGTGAAGGCCACACACACTCAGATCAGGTGTGAGGAGGGCCGCCAGCCTGATTACAGCCCATCACAGGAAGTTGTCAAGATGGGCCCCTAGCAACACCTCGATGGCAACAACTGCCACAGACATGCACACAAACAAGAAAGGTTAAAGTCTCACCTCTCTCTCTTTCACCCTTTCCTCTGTCTTATGTCCTCACACAGACACACACATCATGCTGACTCATACCTACTAAAATCCACCATGAAAAAATCAGACCATTGAACTAATTTGGGATGGGCAGGATGGTCATGAGGTTGACTACTTTTTTTTATTTTATTTTATTTTTTTTACATTAATACATTTGGTTGGTGATGAACAGACTAAATTTTGGCTTTTATTCACATATTAACATATTAACTCACACATCAGTCGTGGTAAAGGAAACTCAAGCATGTTTGTTTGACGTGCAAGAACCAATGAGCAGTGTTGTAGTCGAGACCACCTCACTCGAGTCCGAGTCGAGACCGAGACCAGAGAGAGTCGAGTCCGAGTCAAGACCGAGTCCATAGAGAGTCGAGTCCAAGTCGAGTCCGAGACCAGAGACGGTCGAGTCCGAGTCGAGACCGAGACCAGTGAGGGTTGATTACCTAATTTACTTTTATTTACTTAGAGAAATCTTTTTTATTTTAATGAATTTACTTAGAGTTTAAAAAAATATGTTCAGTTTAGGGTAAAAAGGCCACATAGTAGGTGGTGTTAAAAGTAATTTTATTACAATTTGTTGCGCACTAGAAAATCACCAATCACTGGGCGTGTCAATCAATTTAAAGAAATATTTTATTAACATACATTAATAATCATGAAAAATATTTTGAATTGAACTCGAGTGGACTCGGGAATAAGTCAGAGTCCTAAAAAAAAAAAATGTTCGAGTACGAGTCAATTCCGAGTCCAAATGCACACGAGTCCATGACAAGACCAAGACCATTAAAATATGGTCTCGAGACCGAGTCCGAGACGAGTCCGAGTCTCGAGTACTACAACACTGCCAATGAGATTCATTCTCATTGTTACGCAGCACGTTTGAGCTTCCACAAGAACCAATGAGATTTGTCCGCATGTTACACGCCACGTTTGATTAACATATTTAATTTGGTATTTTATTCACACAAACATAAACATAAGCTCAACTGAACCTGTTTGACGCACAAGAACAAACCTCATCATTGGTTCTTGCTCAAACGTGCTGTGTAACATTATAACAAACTAGAGCCAGACCGATATATCGGCAGACCGATATTATCAGCCGATATTAGGCATTTTCCAAACTATCGGTATCGGCAGTTATAATGGCCAATAAATGAATATTTCAAAGATAAAATAAAAACGGACGAAATACGTTTGAACCATGTCATGAGTGTTGGAGTTGTATAGTTTGTCCACCAGAGGGCACTCTACACCGTTCCTGTTGGCAACACTCGTTGAGTTGGTCACGATACATACATTGCTTGAATAACAATTAAAAGAACATCCCCATCAGTTCTCGTAACTCAAATAAGCATGACAAAATGTGTGACTATCATGTCCAGTTTAAAATAAATAAGTATATAAATAAAATATCGGCTGATACATCGGAATATGGGATTTTAAAACCCAAAAATATTTGTTTCGGTATCGGCCTTCAAAATCCTTTATCGGTCGGGCTCTATTACAAACCTCATTGGTTCTTGTGGAACCAATGTCAAATAATAGTCAAGTCTCTGCAGAAAATTTGGACTAAACCACTCAATTCACATGAATTAGTTTTATGATCTTTTTGGTTTTTCAGATTTCTGTTAATTTGTGTTCCGAATATAAATGAAAGTGTTAATGGTTTGGAATGACATGAGGGCGAGTATTTAATGGCATAATTTTCATTTTTAGGGTGATCCGTTTAACACCATGGTAATTGGTAACCATAGCAATGTTCTGTCCCACAGGTTTTGATTCGGCTATTTTTGAAGAAATTAATATTACAGTTTGGAAGGTTACTTCTAAGAGGAGACTCTTGCACTGTTGCCAGGTCCACATATTATAAGTGTACTTTGGACTTGTTCTTTGAGCTTGGCTCATAAAGCAATCAATTATAAGGAGATATTAAAAATTGCAGGTGCAGGGTTACAATATTTTGATCTTGTTTTCTTTATATCATTTTTTAAGCAAGATCTGAAAACATAAATGCGTCAAGTTTAGTACCTCTTCCTGATTTTCTTGTACCTCGTGTACAGAAGAGAGACTCATCTCCGATCACAACTAGTTTAAAAAAAAAGTTGTAAATGTTGTTGTCACTAGCTTATTTTTTTTTTTTTGGAGTTAATTTAGAATGTAGAATATCACTCATGTAAATGACTGAACTGTGTGTACAGAACAGGATTGAGCACTAAACAGTGAATTGACAACTGGATTTAGCTGTAGTGTGTATGTGGCTAGAGTTTCCGAACAATTCTGTTCACACAGCTAGAAAAGCCAAAAATATTATTAAGACAAAACTGACATAATAGTGTAATGTTTCATATACACACTCAAAGAGTTGCGTCATATACTTGCAAAGTATCACTAAGAATAAATAAAAAAAATCTGACATTCCGGTTAAAATTTGCATTCACATGTGCAACTAAATTAGTGAAAAGACTATACATAATACATCTCTGGATAATTGCTGTTCAAATCACCTTTTTGCATTCATTCTGCTTTCACAAAGGTCATGAACCACTGATCTTGGTGGAAGGGTCCATAAGACACACATCGGATGGACCCTAATTATACAGGGTGTCCTTGTAAATGACTAGTCTAGTTGATTTGAACTATGTTATGTTGTACATCCTTACTACAGAGATGCAGATGGTCCTTTAGCAAAGTTTATAATTATTACACATTGTAATTTGCAAAGGTGAAGTATAATTGAGAAAATAGCAAAGTTAATATAAACACACATTGCTAATTGCATGACAGAGGCGGTGAAGAGAAAATGTAGAGGAAACCTACTGTACAGAATCACTTCACTTCAATATGAATTTCCACTTGAGTATGCATATTTAACTCTGCAACAGAGCACATTATTCCTCGTAAATTTTCTATCCAAACATAATTTCTCTATATCCTAACTCCTGCTCACTCGCTCTCTCTCTCTCGCCCCCTCCCTTTCTGTGTATTGAAATGAGAATGTTTTGACCCCCATGTTGCAGTTTTAAATTAAAAATCTATATTCTATCTCGGTTTGGAGGGCTCTTTTGTCAACAGAGGGGCCCTGCGTTGTAATTGGCTCCTGTTCTGTTTGTGATGCACTGCTGACCTATGACCTTTTCCTGCTGATTGACTGCTCAAGGTGAACTTCAAGGTAGATCTTTTTTGAGCTACTTCAGTTATATTCAAAGAGGAACTCAGCCTAGGGTCAAGGGTAGGGTTGGGTATCGAGAATCGAGTATCGATTGGAACCGAGACTAACTTTTCGTTTTTCCCGGAATCGTTCAAAAGTTAAAATTTCGATTCCTAGTTTCAATATTCACAGTCCGCCGAGCGGAAGAAGAAACCGCTGAACAACACCAACGAAGAAGCGTCTACCGGAAGTGTTGGCATAACCACGTGAGTCGAACATGAGTACCTTAAGTCGGCGATCCAAAGTGTGGCTTCGCTTTTCTAAAAATAACGAAATCTCGGCAAAATGCAAAATTTGTGACAAAAGGAGTATTTTTACAGGAGTATTTCCTTCAGAAAGGCCGTTGGTTAGCAAGGTTAGCTAAACTTTTTTGACCCTGCCTCTTAAAAGAATCGGAATCGAGAATCGTTAGGAACCGGAATCGAAACAAGGAATCGGAATCGGAATCAGAATCGTTCAAATTCAAACGATACCCAACCCTAGTCAAGGGTTGAGGAGGATTATTCACATGAAATTATCAAATGGTGTCTTTAATCAAAAAATTAGGAATAGTGAACACACACACACACACACACACATACAGTACATTATTGCTGTGGTGCCCAGGGAGCAACTTGGGGTCTGGCACCTCAGTCATTTCCAGCCAGTAATGAGAATCGAACCTGCAAACGTCGGGTTACCAGTCTGTCTCTGTAACCATTAGGCCCTCCAAATTATTGTTTCCGTAATCGTTAATGTGTAATTGAATGTAAAGTTAAATAGAAAGGTCGGCACTTCTGATGCGTAATTAGTGCATGACGCCGTCAAGCTATTTTCAGAAAACGTGGCACTAAAAGTGAGGTCTTCCTGTAAAATTAATTACACAGCCACTCACGAAAATTAACTTACCTTGAAATGACATGGCTTCCTATCAAATTGGGTCACGAAAGTTTCTTCCCTATATAACTGCGGTGGTCCCCTGCCTGCACCCTTCCTTTCTTTGTTTTAGTCATTTTTAACTCCCTCTTCAAAAGAGCCTCTTATTAGATATAGGGATCTAAGATGAATTTTCCAACAGATGGATTATTTAGGTTAATAGATTATTCAACCTGTGCCTTACACTTGATGAGTGTCAAGTGTAAGGCACACTTCAAGCCATTGCATTACAACTAACAAATTGCGTTATTACATCAAACAAATAAAAGGGCCAGAGCTATAATTATATATAATTATATATGCACATTTCTTTCCCATTTTGACATTCAGTTTGGAGTTCAGGAGATTGTATTGACCAGGACCACACCCCTAAATGCATTGAAGCAACTGACATGTGATTGGTTGATTAGGTAATTACATTAATGAGAATATATATATTCTTTATTATTATTTTTTTCCACCATTCAATTAAGATGTATTCACACCAGAGTCTATATGTGCATTGTATGCTAACCTCATTGGGTTAATCATTGATATAGTGTATGCTTAAAACTGCATTCTGCATTGATTAAAAATTATACAAAATATTTTTTTTGAGCAAGTACATAACCTGCCAGTATTCAAAACTTGCCTTAGCTCGATTCAAAACGGTTAGCTTGTAATAATGTTTTTAATTCCTGTGCTGCTGGATTTACGCGGGAAATTCACACGTGTTTGCGTCATTCCGTTACATCTGTACACATAAAGGAGTGTCAGCTAGTCGGCTATATTGCGTATAAGATTGTTGGATGTGGAGATTTATAGTCTTTTCTCACTGCACTTGATATAAACTTATCAATTTAAGGTCATTTAAATGTATTCATACTTGTATCATTGTTATCTGATGATCTGAAGATGACATAAAGAAACAAAATGTCTATGCTAGCAATTCTTTAACAGGTTTTGAATATCAGCAGATATAATTCTCTGTCAACAATTCTTAAGCATATTTTATGTTTACTCCACTTTAATTTTGAGTGGCAGTAGAGGCATTGTTTACCACTAATGGTGTATATTTCCCTGTGTCTATCGAGTAACTCTATGCTGCCGTTTTTCTGTGTTGTAGAATCCCACCCAAGTTTTCAAGTTGGAAACGTGCCATCAAGTGTCATCTTTTGCACCATTTTTTGTTTAAGTAGGAGATCGGAAATTCTGCCTTATTAATACAACACAACTTCAGTACAGTGCATGCTATTCAGTAAGAGCTGAAGTTCTTATCTCTTCGAAGTATTTCTACATTTTATACTAGGACTGTATTTATTTTATTTCATTTTATTGGCAAAACTCCAGAAATGTATACTATATACAATTCACCAGTGTTGTAATACTCGAGACTCGGACTCGTCTCGGACTCGGTCTCGAGACCATATTTTAATGGTCTTGGTCTTGTCATGGACTCGTGTCCATTTGGACTCGGAATTGACTCGTACTCGAACATTTTTTTTTTTTAGGACTCAGAATTATTCCCGAGTCCACTCGAGTTCAATTAAAAATATTTTTCATGATAATAATTTTTCATGATAACAATAATAAAATATTTATTTAAATTGATTGAAACCAGTGGCGCCTCCAGAAATTTTTCGTAGGGGTGGCCAGATGGGGCCAGTTAAAATCTTGGGGTGGCACACCAAAACTACAGTATAAACCATAATTTCAGAATTGTTTTCTACTGTTGTAATAAACCAGCCTGTAGAAAACTATCAGAAAGACTTAAGGAAACTCCTACTGATATACTTTGGTTTATTGTGTAATATTTAATGTTACTAATGATATTAGTAGGGCCCAACTAATATATATTACATTGTATATAATGATATGTATTATATGATATATAAGGGTCCTTGCCCCACAGCAAATTTCCAGATACTTACATAATTGTGATGAATTTAATCATTTTTAAGTTCATTATTATTATTATAATCATTAGTTTGCAGTGTAAGATTACAGTTAACACCTTTAAATATTACATAAATGTATTATGAATTTTTAATACACTTGAGTGTATACATCAGCAGCAAAAAGTAATTCTTGAAAAAATCTGCACAGTAATTTTTATAAAATCTAAATATGTTAATAAAAACAATTACTATTAGTTCTCTTTTAAAATTCAATCAGGCAATCATGTCACAATTTTATATTTATATATATAATGTCAAGATTCAGAAGTGCATAGCCTAAACTACAAATAAATTATATACAATTAAATTATGCTTATTTAAAATGTATTGAGCAGGCTAGGTATAACAAAATATATTGGCTTTTAATAATATTTCAGTGCGCAACCCATGATTGAGCCCGTTCTTGCATGATTACATGAAAAACATCGCGGGTGCAGAATGATGTGCTCAAAGCAACATGGAGTCACAGTGTGCAGCAGCACTGCGCTTCATAAGTGTGCATTTAAAAGCTCATGTCACAAATCGAAAAAATGTTGAGCGCACAAATCCAAGTGCGATTTGTTCCTTTGTTTCACAGTTATTGTGCGTTTGATGCCGATTCATAATCCTTGTGATATGTATGTGTGATCTAACAGAACACGGTAGTGAGTCGCTTAAAAACAGCAACAAACTCCAAGAAAATAAAGTAATTTTATGTGAATATACAGACTTTTATCTACAGATCATGCATTTATAATGTCAATATATCATATTGGAGAGAGTTTTACCGTGCATCCAAGAGGCGCGCGTGCTGTTTGAATATGAATGGAGAATGATGACAGTCGCAGAGGAGGGAAAACGAGTTTATACTTTAATGATGTAAATATACTTCTGTCCCTCACATTAAGCTATGGAATGACTTCAGATGACTTTGTCACCCAAACTGATGTGAAAAAAGCGGGAGGCGCCGAAAAGCGCGATGTTTGCATCCCTGCCTGTCCAAACGTGGCAAAAACACACCTAAAAGCTGCTGTATACCATTTGGCACTTAAAAAGCACGTCACGACACATAATTCCCCGTCTTCTTTTACTTAAGAATATTTTTGACTTATTTATAAAATGCATAACTGATGCTACAAAAATTAATACTGGCCATTGGGGTGGCCAATGGGGTGGCCAGGAGTCGGCCAGGGGTGGCCATGGCCACCCCTGGCCACCCCCTGGTGGCGCCATTGATTGAAACGCCCAGTGATTGGTGATTTTCTAGTGCGCAACTGTGCATGACAAATTTTAATAAAATTACTTTTAACACCACCTACTATGTGGCCTTTTTACCATAAACTGATCATATTTTTTAAACTCTAAGTAAATTCAGTAAAAAAAAAAAAAAAAAAAAAAAAAGATTTCTCTAAATAAATAAAAGTAAATTAGGTAATCAACCCTCACTGGTCTCGGACTCGACTCGGACTCGACTCTCTATGGACTCGGTCTTGACTCGGACTCGACTCTCTCTGGTCTCGGTGTCAACTCGGACTCGAGTGAGGCGGTCTCGACTACAACACTGCAATTCACAGCAGTTTCCAAGTGAAATTAACCCCCACCCCCCGCAAAAAAACAAAAAAAAAAACAAAAAAAAACATTCTTTTTTTTTTACAAAAATTATGAATACATGGGCATATAAGCAATTAATAAATCTTTATTTCCATGCTGTTCTTTGCACAATATGACTTGTATACCACTGCATTTCGATACCACTGCATTTCGATGTTTCCATCATGTTATCAGCAACATGTGTAGCTTTACTAACAGTGAACTTGTTTGGTAGACTTGTTAGAAACCAGCTAAAATGGCATGGTTGTTTCAGCAAATGGGGTTTTATCTCATGCTTTCTTCTTTTAACTCAATTAACTCTTCTTTTATTTTCAAACTGAATAGACCATTAAGAGCCACTCACTCACTTACTCATTTACGAATTGCTGTGATGCAATTCGTTGTATTGGTTGTATTCGATGCTGGTTGTATTAAACACCACACAACAGACAAAGATGCCAAATAAGCATTGCATTCAAATAGCTTTGAGGATCAGCGGTACTGTATGTAACTTTGCCCAGTTTCCAGAGGTTAAACAGAGGCAGAGAAGGTCGTATTACCCAGTCAAGGCTTTACGCATCGCCGACTGCGTTTGATGTTACGCTAGGCTACAGTATGCAAAGCATGTGTCAAAGAGAAAGAATGAGTGTGAGTGCATTTGTGTAAAACCCCAGGAAAGGGTACTGACAATGAACGTTAACGCACGGCAGAACTGTGCAGGAATAACAGGAATGGGAAAAATGCCGTGTGTATTGATAGAGCGAGAATGGGATTGCTTTTTGTCAAAGTCCACCTTCAGCTTACCTTTAAGCTATTATTACAGATGGAAGTCACAGTTTAAGAAGTGTGTGTGGTGTGTGCATGCGTGTCCTCAGGGTGGAAGAGGATAAACCTCCACTGTGAGATCTGTTCCACCACGGCGTGGTCAACGATACCCGTAACACTTGACTGAACTTAATCTCAAGCGTGTGTCTTTTGTGTTCTTCTGTGCTTGACTGATCACCATCTCTGAGTCACATTAGTACCGTCTGATCTCCGGCAGGCATCTTGTCTCAGCTTGAGGGCTATGGCCTCCTCTCTGTCACCATCTGTAGTGTTCCTCCGACGCATTAAAGGTGTGCTTGCGTGAGTGTTGTAGGCGGCTCCTCTCCGTATCGCCATCTGTGCTGGTACACTGGCAGAACTAAAGGTGATGTTACAATACGCTAAGCTACAGCGCTTGGCTACTACTAGCCTCAATGGGTTTTACTTGTTAGACCTATTGAACATGAAGTATTAGGGGAGGTAAAGTATTAGTGTTCTGTTATCTTGAACAAATGTTATTTTAGTATTATTTCAATACTATTTTGGCTTTTTGAAAATGTATTATTTTTGGCTATTTGTTTTATTTTAATTCAGTTAACAGTCCCACTTTATATTAAGTGGCTTTAAGTACTATGTACTTGCATCGAAAAGTAAGTACAATGTACTTATCCAGCCCGTTCTCATCCTTTAACGTCATATAGAACGCTATATGCAAAAACGGCGCTATACTACGCACATGGCACCCTTTATCGTTAATATAACACGCGAACCCAAGACGTTATAAATCCTTTAGCGTGAATATGACACGCACACCCTACCCCACACCTAAACTTAGCCCTCACAGCACATGTTACATTAACGATAACGGGTGCCATGTGCGTAGTATAGCGCCGTTTTGTCATATAGCGTTCTATATGACGTTAAAGGATTAGAATGCGTTGACTTATCTGAGGTATGCAGAAAAGCATTTGTGAAGCCACAACACGCACAACCTTGAGGCGGATGGGCTACAACAGCAGAAGACCCCACCGGGTACCACTCATCTCCATTACAAATAGAAAAAAAGAGGCTACAATTTGCAAGAGCTCACCAAAATTGGACCGTTGAAGACTGGAAAAATGCTGCCTGGTCTGATAAGTCTTGAATGAGAACATGGATCCATCATGCCTTGTTACCACTGTGCAGGCTGGTGGTGGGGGTGTAATGGTGTGGGGGATGTATTCTTGGCACGCTTTAGTCCTCTTAGTGCCAATTGAGCATCATTTAAATGCCACGGCCTACCTGAGAATTTTGTCTGACCATGTCCACATGAACTGATGGCTACTTTCAGTACGATAATGCACCACGTCACAAAGCTTGAATCATTTCAAATTGGTTTCTTGAACATGACAATGAGTTCACTGTACTAAAATGGCCCCCACAGTCACCTCACCAGATCTCAACCCAATAGAGCATCTTTGGGATGTGGTTGAACGGGAGCTTCGTGCCTTGAATGTGCATCTCACAAATCTCAATCAACTGCAAGATGCTATCCTATCAATATGAGCCAACATTTCTAAAGAATTGAGTGTATCGGTTTATAGACATGAACATAATTACCAGCTCATCAGTATTGGACAGAATTGTATTATTAGTGCATTCCTGCTAGAATTCTTTTGAGACAGGATGTGACTAATCCCACTTGAATTTCATAATAATGTCATCATGCCAACATCGATTTGAACTGATTGGTCGGACCAAAAGGCATTAAACAAATAAATTAATAAAATATGAGTCATGTACAGTTCAAAAATATTCCATTTAGTCAATACATGACTACATTTGAATGGCCATAAATAGAGATGAGGCTTTTACTGGGGTAACAGGGTAGTGCTATCCAGCTAGTGATGTCTGCGAGTCTGGGAGTAGGATTCACATGTAAATTAAGATTTTCCTAGTACCAGCACTACTGCAGCAGGCTTAATTATCATTAGTCTAAACACACAGCAGTTGTAGTGAGCACACACGATTTGGTCCCTCTGTGTTTAAGGATTGAATATTTGCTCTGTATACCGTGACTAGCCTAAAATCAAAGAGAACACAATCTTTAAAGGGCCATGTGTGTATTTGTTCAGTAAAACACCCGGTGACTTTCATGTTTCATTCCATCTGTGTAAACAGTTGTTAATGAGACATTTAATAGTTCTGTGATTATTATGCTTGTTCTGACCTATCAGTCAATGATGTGGAAATCAAACAGTTTTCTCATAAAAGAGCATAGCAGTAGGCATGGAAATACAAATCACGTTCACTTGCTTTATGGAGAAATTGATTTTTAGAAATGATTTGCAAACATATAAGTAAAGTTGTTAGATGGTATATGCAATAAGATTTCAACTTTATTTGAACAAAATAGTTGCAGAAATTAAAAAGCTTTTGTGTTTAGCTTAGTGTACATTTCAGTTATACATTTTGACCTTATTTGACCTTTTTTTTTGGTTGATCAGAATTTACAAATGGCTACTGATTGGCATCATAGAAATACGTAAAGGGATATTCATCCAGGAATGAAAATGTACACCTACATCTTGGATGGCCATCAGGGTGAGTCCATCACTTTAACCCAACAGGCCGACTAAATTAACACCAGATTTTAGGCTGCTGTCTATTTCCTCAACCCACTAGATTGTGTCCATTAGACAATACTACAATGAACATGTGCCCACGTATGCAAATATTTGCTAAAAATCCCACTAATTTCTGATACAAAACAGCTTAATAAGGCAATGACAGAGCATTATTCTTAATCCAATTACAACAAACATCAAATAGCACACTACTTAGCTTTGTTTTTTAGAGACATAGCTTTGAGGTATTAGTGACCGTTTGTTTGAGCATGTCGATATTTAACAGTCAGAATCTCATTTTTATCACAATTAAAACTGACAGGTTAAGCAGACCGCACCTGGGTAAAAACATGCCTCCAGGTTAGCACATGCTGAAATGTGTTTTCACGCTCCAATATTCTCAATGTGTGTGTTTCCACACCATGGGTTGGGTTGTTATTGAGCTTTTGTGTCAGCGGTATTGTCTGCAATTTTGTTCTGTGTTCTTCTTAGGAATGACAATATGAATTAGAAGTAAGTTTATATAAAGAATTATTATTGTAGCCCTTTATAATCTTTATAATCATGTTATCTTTATTATATACTCATCTTTATTATATTAATAAAAATAATAATATACAGTAATCAAAAAAATACAGGATTATTTCTACTACATTCAAAGTGTTTTTTTTTTTTTTTATCAACTCAAAACGATGCAGTAGCTCGTTTTATTTCTTGTAGCCTATCTCTGTTTCGAATTATTGTTAGAAAGCACAGGTACATTTCAACAAATAATTAAGTGAGCTAGGAGCATTACTTTATTATCCAGCGTAATTTGAATAACAATATGGCCCACATACACACATACTCACAGTACAATATGAGCAGGTGTATACCAGGACCAGATGCTCTTGTGCCAGGCTAATTACTGCAGCTTGTTGTTGGGCCAAACACCCATCTGTCAATCAAGCACACACTCAGGGCAAAAATGCATCATTACAGACTCCTCACCAACACACACATGCTTCAAGCAAATGGTTTCATTAAAGCCCAAGTGTGTGAACAGGAGTACAGCAGAGTAGCCTGCTGAAAGATGACTTGTGCTAAGAGTACATGATCACACATTTGTCTCTATATCTCAGTAGTACCGTTGGAAATCTGCTGACTGGGGATTTGGAAGGTGACAGTGATTTTGCCAAGTAGGATGTATTCCTAGATCAACAGTCCTGTCAAAAAAGCATAGTCCTAATCATTGCCTGTATTGGGTATTATTGGTTGATTTGAATCTTGTTGATGTCCCTAACCCTATCTTTATATTTCATTCTAACCTAAAACCCTAAAATCTGGCTGGTTGAAGGAAATGTTGTTCCAAAACCAATGCGAATGTTGATAAATACATGTTGTATACACTATTGTTTGTCTTGAATTAAGCGTGTGTTTTGCTCAAATTGGGAATCTTTGAAATATGTACAATATTTTATTGGCAGTTCAATATATCACTAGTAAGTAACCAGATATTTTCAAGCATTTTTGTACTATATATTTGTCTGTTCAACCAACATCCTACACTGCTCGACTTAGTCACTTTATAAGTCTTGTGTTCTGTTTTCTCGCACATGTTACAATCATGTCAGCACCCTTCGTTTTAACTCTTTCCTCACCATTTTCCAGCAATCCATGTTTTCTACTGTTATAAGGTAGAGTGAGCTATTACACAACTTCTAAAAGAGTTCATAATGTCTGATCAAAATGCAGGGGGAAAAGAAGCAGAAACAAGCAATAAAAGCATTTCTCATGCATGCTATAGTCTTTGACTAAGAAGCACATATTTGCAGCTATTTATTTTATATTTTTATATAAATGTATTATTATATATAATTACATAGTAATATAAAATAATTAATATATGTATAATGTTTTTTATTAAAAAATATATATTAATGTAAAATTATATTTAAAAAAATAAAGAGGGCTCTGTTCTCTCTTTTGATATATGACATGTTCAAAACACTTGTGGGGAAAAAGTTAAGGGCACATTTTAACAACTTATTCATTAATTTTGGGTAAATTTGCACTATAATGATTTTGTGGTGAAGTAAAAACTACAGAAAAAAACAATTTACATGAAAAAAGTTAGTTCAGTCAAGAATAAAAAAAAAGTAAATTATATGGTAGAACTCAATTCAATCGTGTAGAAATGAAAGCGTAAATATCAACATTATAAAATTAAGTAAAATTACTCAACTTTTCTGATACTGGTGTTCCCATCATGCACTGGGCCATGAATAATTAATGAGGTTTATTTTTGACTGTTTTCCATATGTATTTACACTATTTTATCATTACTTTTGTTGTCAGGATAAGTAATTTTGCCATTTTGTGACATTTGGACTTCATTTACTACTTAAAATGACACATTCATACACAAAAACGATCTATCAAATGTTACCGTCATTGTGTGTTGTTTTTTAAGCTACATTTGGGGAAAACTAGATTTTGCTGAAGCAGCAGGTTTCCTCTTTCTTTGAGTGAAGTCTGATTTGTGCGGTGTTTTTCTAAAATCATTTATAGAGAGCCATTTACATTATTTATTTATTTTTAACAGTGGTCTGTTATTTTGTAATATAATTCATAGTTGGTCATGTACCATGTGTCTTTTCCTCTCTAAGTTGGTGGTTCATCTCCAGATGTGCAATATGAGTCTTATATATCGTTTAGTGAGCGGTGCGACTACTGCAGAAATAACTCAGGTCGGAGAAGTTTTATGGCGCATTAGATGCTGAGGTAATCACACAGTGACGTTTAAACCACTCTCCTTGAGAATCCAACCCAAGTGGCCAATAAAACAGCTCTGTCAGAGCCCCCTCAACACAATCATGCCAACAAAGACCAGAACGCTGCGAGCTTCTCTCGGCTAAAAGCTAACTAGCATCTCGCAATCAAGAGCTCCAGCAATTTACCCTCATTGAGGCAAAGAGAGAAAGAAAGAGAGAGAGCACAAACTTTCTGAAAGTAGAACGAGTGTGGTGAAATGGCCGAGAGCAATCAGCAGCGGGGCTTGTTGCAGCCATCACTGGAGGGGCATTGAGCGAGGAGAAAAAGAATAGGTTGAGCTTTAGCAATGTAAATACCCTTTTTCTCTTTCTCACTTGTTCTGCCTATCAGAAGAGTGTCACCACGGGCGCTGAGAGGCAATCACAAACTCGTTCTCGTTAGCTGCCAGCGCTATCACCCACTCCTACCGTTTCTTCGTCTTCGTCTTCGTCTTCTCCGATACTCGCTCGGTTCCCGCTCACCCTGTAAATGCCATTTCTCTCTCTGAATTAGATTCCCTCCCACCTCATTCTTTTTTCGCTGTCTTTTCTTCTGCACACACTCTCTCTAGTCTCGCCTTATTATTTAAAAAAGTAAGGACACTTGTGACCTAGTTTCTCCTCATCCTACCTATCGCAGACATTAAATCAAATGGAGCACATTAAGAATCACACGCGAGCAGACAATGGGCTCCGTGATGGCCTCAGCTTAGGCCCCTCAAGCACCACGGCAAGCACATAAAAAGCATTTGTATCACCTCATTTCAAAAACCCTATACCCGTTCACCTGAGAGAGGGGGAGATGGAGGGCTGGTGGATCTGAGAGAGATTTGTGCGGGGAAAAGTGTTTTGGAGGCGGGGGCAGATGTAAGGAGAGTGATCGTGAAAGAGAAGAAGAGGTATGGATTTGTAAGAGGGAGGAAAAAATGGGCTGTACGAGGAGAAAAGCCAAGAGCTGGCATGTGATTTGTGTGGAATTGGTTGTGCGGTAGAAAGCCAGTGTGTTTGAGGGATATGGAGATGTAAGAGGGAGGGTTTTTTATTTTTTTTATTTTTTTTTAAATCAACATTGCCGCTATAGGCTCAGTATACATTAAAGTCATGGAAAGTTTTATTTATTTATTTATTTTTTTATGACTGTTAGTTATGGAATGGTTTTTAATGGAACAGTTTATTGAACCTTCCTGACAAAATCTAATTTTTTGGAGTGTCATTAAATTGAGAGAACCAAACTGAGGAAAAAAACAAACATAATGCAATGCAAACAATGGTGATTGAGAGATGGACAAATAAACAATCCTCAAAAGATTCAAATTGGGTTCTTAAATTATAACAGATAGATTTTTTTTTTCTAAATAGGCCTATCTATGCATAATCATGTGAATATAAGTTGCTTCAGCCCAGTTAGTGATCATCTTGAAATATTACTAACAGTATAACATTTATTCATACATTTTATATATATATATATATATATATATATATATATGATCTGGGAAAACCCACCACATGGTGAAATTTTACATATTACAGGTTTTGAGACCATATTAAAGCTGGGTTCAAGCCCTTTCCAAATCTGTTTTTATTTATTTTATTGGTTGTCTGTACCAAAAGTTATGGTTATCTGAAGTTGGCTGATTGCTATGATTTTCAGAAACAGAATTTTTAGAAAAACGGGTTTAAATGAACTGGCACATCCTGCTAGCTAGCGTGACGACTGGCACTCCCTTTTTTATTGCCTTTTTTTCATATCAGATATTTTAGTAATCCTCATAGATTATTTATCATTCGAAAGCTTACAAACTCAAAATGTAACCTGTGAAAACAATTTGGAAACTGGACGATTGAGAGGCGAGCAAGGTCTTATAAACGAGCAGCTTCAAACTCTGTTGTTCTCTTGTGCTCTGCATCACACCACACGATAACCCTGGATAAAAATAAATAAATAAAAAGTTGCGTGCCGCTGTAGTTCACCCAGGACTTTATTCTGTTATGTGGTTTATTTTGATAGGTGAACTGTCTTTGTAGAAGGAGAGCTATACGGGAGATTTGTGTTTCCCACTCCGCTCCGCCTGCATGCGTGTTCTTAAAGAGAAACGCAGTCTTTTCAGCTGGACACTATAAATGGCTATTTTTCTGCAGTAAACTAGTGAATTTTCCCAAGTTATATTCAGAGATGATAAACAAGATGTTATAGAATAATAATTTAATTAAAAAAAATGACAAACTGAAATTCAATCTATTTTTAGACTTTACCAGCGCGACATCCGACGGGTTTTCCCAGATTGCATCATATATATATATATATATATATATATATATATATACACTCACCGGCCACTTTATTAGGTACACCTGTCCAACTGCTCGTTAACACTTAATTTCTAAGCAGCCAATCACATGGCGGCAACTCAGTGCATTTAGGCATGTAGACATGGTCAAGACAATCTCCTGCAGTTCAAACCGAGCATCAGTATGGGGAAGAAAGGTGATTTGAGTGACTTTGAACGTGGCATGATTGTTGGTGCCAGAAGGGCTGGTCTGAGTATTTCAGAAACTGCTAATCTACTGGGATTTTCACGCACAACCATCTCTAGGGTTTACAGAGAATGGTCCGAAAAAGAAAAAACATCCAGTGAGCGGCAGTTCTGTGGGCGGAAATGCCTTGTTGATGCCAGAGGTCAGAGGAGAATGGCCAGACTGGTTCGAGCTGATAGAAGGGCAACAGTGACTCAAATAACCACCCGTTACAACCAAGGTGGGCAGAAGAGCATCTCTGAACGCACAGTACGTCAAACTTTGAGGCAGATGGGCTACAGCAGCAGAAGACCACACCGGGTGCCACTCCTTTCAGCTAAGAACAGGAAACTGAGGCTACAATTTGCACAAGCTCATCGAAATTGGACAATAGAAGATTGGAAAAACGTTGCCTGGTCTGATGAGTCTCGATTTCTGCTGCGACATTCGGATGGTAGGGTCAGAATTTGGCGTCTACAACATGAAAGCATGGATCCATCCTGCCTTGTATCAACGGTTCAGGCTGGTGGTGGTGTCATGGTGTGGGGAATATTTTCTTGGCACTCTTTGGGCCCCTTGGTACCAATTGAGCATCGTTGCAACGCCACAGCCTACCTGAGTATTGTTGCTGACCATGTCCATCCCTTTATGACCACAATGTACCCAACTTCTGATGGCTACTTTCAGCAGGATAATGCGCCATGTCATAAAGCTGGAATCATCTCAGACTGGTTTCTTGAACATGACAATGAGTTCGCTGTACTCAAATGGCCTCCACAGTCACCAGATCTCAATCCAATAGAGCATCTTTGGGATGTGGTGGAACGGGAGATTCGCATCATGGATGTGCAGCCGACAAATCTGCGGCAACTGTGTGATGCCATCATGTCAATATGGACCAAACTCCTTGAGGAATGCTTCCAGCACCTTGTTGAATCTATGCCACGAAGAATTGAGGCAGTTCTGAAGGCAAAAGGGGGTCCAACCCGTTACTAGCATGGGGTACCTAATAAAGTGGCCGGTGAGGGTATATATATATGAAGAGTTCAGATGCCAAGTGCCATTTGAAATTTTCCTCTAGAATGATCATTTTTATCAAGCTTGTATATTTAAGTTCAGTAATTTCACTTAAATGGCAATGAAGATTACCTATTAATTGTCATTAATTGAAATTACTGAACTTAAATATACAAGCTTGATAAAAATGGTAACTCTAGAACAAAATTTCAAATGGCATTTAGAGGCTTTTGCATCTGAACTCTTCATATATATATATATATATATATATAACGCATAAAAATATAAACACATGGGTACCACGAGCTGTGGTTACAATTACACTAAAAAGTACCTTTACTTGCCAAAAATCACAGTAGCACCTCATTGCAATACACAAGATCCAAGGGGCAGAATCGGATCCAGATCTAAAGGGGTGGAGTTGGGTAGGTTTAGGGGTGGGTTTAGGGATTAGAGGGGGGAGCTGAGTAGGTTTAGGTATATCTAAGGTGGGAGGAGTTGGATCTGGATCTGGATAGAGCTTGATGCCAGTCACCTTTTTGTGTACTGCCATGACTTTTCTTTTTTTTTTTTTCATTTATTTATTTACTCATTTATTTTAGCATATGAGGGAGACTATAAGAAATGCAGTGGATATATTCCATGAAGATTAAGCAGTATAAGTATTCAGGAGATTATCTAGGGTGAACCAGGTGAGTTGGAGCATAACAAACTGCGAAAATAAATCAAGAGCAGGACAAAGGATGGGAAATAGATGGGGAAATTTGAAACGCACAGGCTAAGGAGCGCGGCTCGGAGGAATGAGCGTAGGCTTCGGTAGAGCATGGCAAATTTCTCCTCAACGACTGGGAGATTGAACCAACCATCTCATCACATAGCTCGTTGTTTTAATGTACGCTCTTCGTCTCATTCACATCAGCAGCATATTTCTCTGATTAAAATTTAATTGACACTAATGTTAATTTTCTCTCAGTAAGGTATCCAGATACACGGCAGTCACACAAATCTATTTTTGTAGCTAATCAAGGCCCATTACAACATCACAGCCACAATATCACCAGCCTCTTATCTAACAAGCACAATAAAAACCACTCTCCATGACGCCTGACGCCCACTTCAGAGGACAATTTACGGAGGGAATGAGGGCACGTGCCGTAATTAGATGGGGGGCTCATTTGAAGGAATTGTGCTTTCATGCTACTGGGAAGTTAAGCTAAGTGTTCCTTGCTCTCTGCAGTTGCAGTCCTGCTTTTAAGAGCCATGCTTCCGATGTCCTTCTCCTGACCTTTGGAGCCGCATGGCGTGGAAGACTATTAAAACGCTAAACTAGGTTTCTGTTCTTTGGGTCTCAGGAGAGAAGGAGAAGGAGAGGGTGTAAAGAGGTGCAAAAAGCCTGGAAAGAGTCATTTTGGCTGTTAACATTAGGTCAGTCTCTAAATGCGCTGCTCGGGGTCAACTGGAAGACTCCAGGTTTGGAGGAACAAGGTCGTCTGTGCATTTGAGGCTTAATTAGTTTTTATCTTTTTAATTTTTTTTTATATATTATGGATTAGATATTCATTAAAAAAAGTATTTATATGAAATGTGTTGTACTGTATTGTACTTTATTGTAATGTGTAACCAAATTATCCTGCTTAGCTTCATGTTATCCTATCAGACATGTTGGGGCAGGTTTTTCAGTCTGAGAATTCGGAGGTAACTAGCTGTAATAGGGATTCTCCACTGAAGTTTGAAATGTCATATCTCTGTCATTGTACCCCAATATTCTCTCAGACCTGGAACCGTAGTGTTTTGGAGTGATACATTTTCCTCGTCTGCTGTCAAACAAGCAATGTTTCAGCTCCTGGAGCCTCTTGGGATCAGGTGTGCTTTTCAACAGACCCCAGAGACACCCACAAACAAATAAACGACAAGAAGAAAGGGATTTCTCAGGCTTTTAGAATTAGCTCAAACTCTTGTCTTTTTTTAAAATGTCAGAGTTGTGCAAAGATATTTTTCGAATATCTAAAGATATTTTTGTGTAATGTGTTCCAAGTTAAGGGTGAAATGTTATTGCTTTCCTAAAAAACAATGATACATTCTCATTGTCAGTGTATTTTCTTCTAGTTAAGGGGGATATCTCATACTTCCAAATGAAGTGTGGTATGTGGTAGTAATGGTTAAATGGTGTTGTTAAAGGTGATGTGTGTTATCATGCCCCTTGATAAAGGAGTAGTTAAACCACAAATGAAAATTCTGTCATTGTTTGCACATCTCATTTCTGTTTGATGTATTTATGAAGACTAGCCTAGCCACTCGTTTCAGTATAATGAAAGAAAACGAGCAGTGGGACTGTCATGCTTCAAAATGCCATTAAAGCATAATAAAACTCATGCAATAAATTCAAAGTCACCTAAAGCCATTCAAGTGTTGTGTGACGAGCAGACTAAAATTTATTCACTAAAAATCTGCCCTACCTGACCTTTGTGTGTTCCTGTATGACGTAGTGACCCAGCAAACAAATTTAGGTTCTGGGAACGTTCATTTTTGGTTCCCAGAACGTTCCTAGAACTTTCCCTTAAGGTTAAGGGAACGTTCCCGGAACATTCTCCAAGTCCTTACGTTAAAAAAATGGAACCTAAAAATAACCTACATGGAACGTTCTTGTTTGGTTCCCAAAAAAATAACCTCATGGGACCATTCGGGAACGTTAGGGGAACGTTCTGTGTTTGCTGGATGTCTGATTAACGAAGGAAACACACTTTTTGATAAATCAGCTGATCCAGTTTACAAAATTGAAGGATTTGTTCATTTAAATAGACCAGTTGTACTAGGAGACTTTAAAAGATTTAAAATAAGACAAACCAAGTTAACCTGGATATTCGAGGTATAGTCTATTGATTTTAATGTGATTTTTAGACCTGAAAAAATCATGTAAATTAGAAACTCTCAAAAATTGCATAGGCATTTTTTTTTAGAATTTTTTTTTTCTAGTTAAACTAAGCTCTAAAATATTTTGTTTAAAAAAAATTGCAAGTAAAAATGTGTTTAAACTAGTGGTGCAACGGATCATCACTGATCCGTGATCCGTTCGGATCAATGTCTTCGGTTCGGCACACACGTGATCCGCGGATTGATTATGAAAAAAAACAAACAAAAAAAAAAAACGTGCGCATGTTGTTCAGTCGACGCACAGCTTCGTCATAGCGAGCGGAGGAACGGAGAAGCTTGAACGCCCCCCGTCATTTCAGGGCTCCAGACCAGACTGCGATCAAAATTTGAGAGTGTGCGACTGAATTTTACATCCAGTCGCACATGTGCGACCAGTAAATTTTCCACACGTTAAACGCATGGTAAAGCGGTGCGTCAATGAATCCGTGACAAGAATAGCGCGCGTAAACATCTGTGGGAGGCAGACGGAGACAAATATCACAACCTGATGTGCGTCTGAGCAATCAGCAATCTATCGACTCGTTAGTCGTTGCCTAGCAGCGAATGCAAACAAAATGAAAGTGGAACGAAAATACGCTACTCATTTATGATTAGGACCGTGGAGCAGCAGCAGCGATCCATTGACAAAATAAAGCCCCAAACTTGACAGTCGCGGGCCGATCTCGCTCACGCAACACTGTTACTAGGAGATCCAGTGAAGAAATCCATTGAATTCGCCTCAGAATTAATAACATCAACACCACGAGATCCAGTGAGAAACACTGGAAACTCCAAACAGAGCTGACGTGGAAACCAGGAGAAACACTTATAGAAGGCTTTCAGTCCACAAATCAGCCTATATATGATAATGTGTAAGAAATAGTCAAATGCTTACAAGTAGCCTACTACACATCTTTTCCCAGCACTTCAATAATATCATAAATAAATGTTTTATTTTTTTGAATTTTTTATGTGATTACCAACACATTTTTTGTTTATCCTTTAAAGATTGTCCTAAAATGAAAAAAAGTACGATGATATTTTCACTACTTTTATTAATTGATATTAAGACATTATAAATGATAATAACTAAGTTAATTTCATCTACACCCTAAATTAAGCTTAGTGATTTATTGTCAGCCCCAGTGCTACCAGAATTTTTTTTTTTTTTTTTTTTTTTGTAGAACTCGCTGTGAGTTCTCATTTGAGGTGATGCTGCCCTCAACTTTCAGTCTGGAACCCTGTGAAGTTAAAATAAAACAGAATATCATATGTTAAGTCTATTTATTATTAAAGAATTTGTCAGTAGGCTATTACAGTTATTTTGGGGGAAATTATTATTTTTTTTTTTTTGCTGATCCGAAAAATGATCCGATCCGTGACCCTGATCCGAGAAACGATCCGATCCGTGAGTTTTTTGATCCGTTGCACCCCTAGTTTAAACATTATTTCCAGTAAATCACAAAAACTAAAATCCAGTAAATAGTAATTCAATAGTATAGTTAGTAAAATTAAATTGTTAAAATGAGTGTTATCCACTATACCCTCAGCTCTCAAAACTTATGTGATTCTAATTCCAGTTATTATAGTCACTTAATTTAATCCACACTCTTAGATTCTATAAATTAAAATCAGCACAAAACGTAAGTTGTGATGGTATTTTATATCTATCGTGACATATACCCAAGTGTAACGAGTTTTTGATCAATATAAAATGTATAGCGAGACTTGATTTTATCTTCAGGAATTGATTGGATGGTTGTGGTTTGCTATTGCTGTGATGTCATGAATGAATGAATGAATGAATGAATGAATGAATGAATGAGGCATTTATATAGCACTTTCATATGACTGTACACCCAAAGCGCTGTACACCCAAATAATATACTGTATCAGGGAATCTCTCCTCAACCACCACCAGTGTGCAGCCATAGTACAATGGTGCCAGTGTGCTCACCACACAACTATACAGTAGGTGGAGAGGAGAGAGAGAGTGATAGCCAACTCAGTGGATGGGGATTATTTGGGAGGCCATGATTGTCAAGGGCCAATGGTTGGAATGTAGCCAGACTGTAGATGAGTGACAGGTTGCCCCACCCTCACGCCAGTAAATGCGTCATCAGAGAAGAGAAGAAAATGTTGTTGGAAGAGGGAGGGGAAGTGATTTGGATTGAAGATTATGAGGGCATATGTGTTTTAAAAAAAATGTGCACATATACATAATGTAAGATAAATACTGCAAATAATTGTCCATTTTACAAAACAAAAAGTTAAAAAACCACTGGTAGACCTTTTTTAATTCAAATTTCAAATTTGAACAAATATATTTTTTTTTTTTTTTTTTTTTTTTTTTTTTTTTGTGAACTGAATAAGAATATTAAAGGCAATGGGATCACCACCACTAGCATCCGGGTGTATGTGAATTCTAGGGGAGTGATGGAGTTTGAAAAATGTTCATGCTAAACTTTGCCATTAAACGTGAACGACTTTTATATTAAATTCACATAATCCTAGAGAATGACAGACGTTAATGTGGAAAGACACATGTAGATGGAGAGAGAAACCCATGCCACTTAAATACGTGTTTGCTGAAGCCAAAGTAGACTTCTGCAGGAAAGTACATTGGCAAACACATCCTCCTATTGTCTGCTCCAAATACACAATGCCTGTGCCAACACAATAACGAGGGCATTCTCAAAATACAGCAATGCTAGAAATCCACTATCATGCCAAGTAATACCATTTACACTCTGATAGCCAGAGAGAGAACGGGGTTGCGAGAGTCACTGTCAGATTTGTTTGAGAGAAACTGAGTCCACCTCTGCTACACCAGATGCTGCCTGGTTAATTGTTGCATTGCTGTGGAGAGACAGAAAAGAAAGAGGGGAGGGGGGCGAGAGACAGACGAGAGTGAGAGAATGAGAGATGTTCCTGCCAGAAAGCTGTGGATGCTGTGCTCCCGCTCTCTCTCTCTTTCTCTCTCTCTCGGGTGCCAGCGTGTTTGTCAGTGGTTCAGGGACCAGCTCTACTCCTCCCTATTGGCTGCAGCCCCAACACCTGTGCCTGTTCAACTTAGCTTCCAGCTCAATGCAGGCAGCCATATTTTCAGCCCCCACACCTGACCCCTGCTGACCCTATACATGCACATACCGATCTGTCCACTTCCTGTGTAGGTGATTAGGGAGAGTGAAAACTTGTTATCTTGGCTCAACCTGAGGCGTTTCAGAATCGTGATCGGACTCTGTGGTAAGTGTTTCCACCATCTCAACAAAACATTATTAATCTCTCTTTCAGTGCTGGAGAGGCTCATTTGAAACTTTAGCTTGCCAAGTTATTCATAATTGAACATAGTTCAACTACAGTCAAGCTGCTCTTTTGAAATAGTTCATGCGCTAAGCAAACAATGCAAGCTAATTTTAAGCAAACAATATCCTTGAATATATATATATATATATGTATTATAAATGTAGATAAATATTAGTATTATAAATATAATTTACCATTTTAAACAATGTATCATTTAAAGGTGAAGTATGTGATTTTTGAAAAACGCTATTAAAAGTGTTTTTTTTTTTTTTTTTTAAGCGAGAGCCCCAATAAACTTATAGCCAATCAGCAGTAGGGGACGTGTCCACTCATGATGGAGGAGGAGAGAGGGAGAGTAAGAGGGAGATTTGAAGAAATATCGTAAAAAGTGTGATGGCTGAGAGATGTTACTAAAGAAAAAAGCTCAGAGGATGATCTGGCGTTAATATAAGAAACGTTTTTTTTTTTTTTTTTTTTTTTTTTTTTTTTTTTTTTTTTTGGGAGAGACCAAAGCAGGAAGGCCTTGTTTCTGTGAGTAACATTGGTTTTTTGAGTGATTAACAGCAAACTCTGTATATACTTTTGTGTTCTGTACTTTCACTTTTTTGTTCTTTCTTGTCATTCCTCCGTCATCTTCGCTTTATTTGAGTGATTAACAGCAAACTCTGTATATACTGTTGTGTACTGTACTTTCATTTTTTTGTTCTTTCTTGTCATTCATTCGTCATCTTCGCTTTATTTTCTGCGAAGATTTATTTTGCTTTGCTTCTGCTATGATGAAACATCCACTCTTGAGATTCTCAGAAATCACTTTTCTGTACCTTTAACATGGTTTAATTCATTATAATTGAGTACATCAGTATGGTTTTGATTGAATCTCAGTTACAATCAACTTAAAAATTACACAAAAAATTAGTAAAACAAATAAATTAACTACATTTAATATAATATTTAACACTATGTTTCTGGTCACCACTATTTTAAAATGTATTAATGTTTTAAATTAACTTTTGTCATTCTAATATTTGTTTAAGTTTTAGTAACTTGCTTTTTAGTCGCAAGTGCTTTTGTCATGTTTTTTTTCATATCTTTTCCAATTTTTCAAACTTTGTTTAGTTCTAAAATGTACTTTCAGTTAGTTGGCAAGACAACATTTCTAATTTTAATCTCATATCTATCCATTTCAGCAATGAACAAAAACGTTTTGTTATGGTTTTAGAAACACTTTAACATAACTAAATATTGTGCTATAATTATATCTTTTTATTTAGTTGGATTCACTAGAAAGAATAAAACTTTTCGTCGCTACATATATGAGAAAAAAAAACGTTTAGAAGGAATTGATTCACTAGAATTTCTGCATATTAAAGGGTTAGTTCACCCAAAAATGAAAATTAAGTCATTAATTACTCACCCCCATGCTGTACCAACCCCGTAAGACCTTCGTTCGTCTTCGGAACACAAATGAAGATATTTTTGATTAAATTTGAGAGCTGTCTCACTACCACATTGGCTCCTAAGGGACTGCCTCTTGATGGCCCAGAAAGTCAATGAAGAAAATGTTTAAATATCCCAAGTGACTACCGTGGCTCAACTATATGTTTATCAAGCGACGCGAATACTTTTTGTGCGAAAAAACAAACAAAAATAACGAGTTTATTCGACTATTTCTTTTCTTCCTTGTAGGCCAGAAACGAGACTTCCTTAGATTTCCACGACGCATGCGCGAGAATTGCGATCTGAAGTAGTGTAAGCTGGTGTAAGCAGATCGCAATTCTGGCCTACAAGGAAGAAAAGAAATAGTCGAATAAACTCGTTATTTTTGTTTGTTTTTTCGCACAAAAAGTATTCGCGTCGCTTGATAAACATACAGTTGAGCCACGGTAGTCACTTGGGATATTTAAACATTTTCTTCATTGACTTTCTGGGCCGTCAAGAGGCAGTCCCTTAGGAGCCAATGTGGTAGTGAGACAGCTCTCAAATTTAATCAAAAATATCTTCATTTGTGTTCCGAAGACGAACGAAGGTCTTACGGGGTTGGTACAGCATGGGGGTGAGCAATTAATGACTTAATTTTCATTTTTGGGTGAACTAACCCTTTAAAGAGAGGACTCAGACCAAATTTAGTAACATCATCACTACTTTTTCCCAGTTACTCCCCAGCATCGCTGACCTTCCCTGCGCTCTGATTCACACGCCGTACCGGTCCGTCTTTCCTTGTACTGTACCGACAGCGCGTCCAGGAGCAACCACCCCTCTGACTTGTTTCCGCGTCAAACACATTTACCCACTTGCGCAAACAGAGAGATGCTCGGGGTGTTTCCTTTCTCATCTCATTCATTATTTAGTCCAATTTGAATGTGAAATTGCTGAATTATTCACATTGTTACATGACCGTGCCCGTCGTGGGCAACCCGTGAACGTTATTGCCTTTGATAAACTGTCAAAACAAAAGAGTTCCGCGCGGCGTAAATAATAAAGCTGACGATAACACCATGGCCAGGAGCGCTTGTTGTTTTGAGCTGAAGCGCGCCCGCGTACAGCACCGTCTCCCTGTTGTCTCTTTTGCGTGTCTTGGAACATTCAGGGGGACTGAAGCCATGCTAATTTCATGCTAATTCCAGTAATATATGATAATTATCTGCATTAATGATGCAGGTTCGTTAGGCATGCTCTTCCTGCGCTGCCCTACAGGAAGTCTACTGCGCTCACCCTCATGAAGTGATTGTGTGGCTGAAATGTAGAATTTATTGCCATCAGGACATGCTGTCAGAGACTTGTTTGTGAGATTTAATGTATGCACGGGGACGTTTTCATCGCTTCTGCTGCCGTTCATTTTGCTGTCGATTTACTTTCAGGCTCGCTTTATGAAATCATGCATGTTTTTCCTATTAATTATGGTTCATTGTATTAAGCGTGCTGGTCTGGGCTTGCAATAATCATAAACTGCATTTTATAGTGGGGTTAATTGCCAACCTAATTACAGCTTTTCTTGGCAAACCAAATGGCTTTCTAGACAGTAACACTGCTTACACACATGGCTCCAAATCCAAAAGTCACTTGTTGTTTTTCTTAGCTCGCTCTAGTGCCAAGACTGTTTGGTGACTCTAAATTAGAGCTTTTCTCTCGCTAAAGTCACTGCGTCTTGCTGAATATTGTAGCCTGGGAGCAACAACACCGACCGTGAAGATGGCGGGAATGCATTTAGATGGCTCCCACTCTCATCGCTTGGGTTTTGCTGGAGTTTGACCTTTGCTTTTTAAAACATTAGCTCCCTTTATTTACGTCTATCTTTAGCAAGATCAACGAGATTAAATTAGCTCCTATTCCAACTTTCGTCATGAGTTAATGACCCTTTGCTCTGAGTGGTAAATGTTTGTCGATGCTAAATGTGGCCTTTGGGTGCGTATGAATTCTTTATGAACTCATAAAGGGAGTTTGTTTATGTGTGCGTGATGCTCTCGCTAACCTCCGGGTCACATGCTAGTTTATGAATAGGACACGGAGTACAGCAAATGATCTTGATGTGTGCATATGTAATGCTTGCAGCCATGGGAGATATCTAAAATAATCAACGAACGCAGCATAAATTCATGACTGTAAGATGTGTGTGTAAGAGAGAGAGAGGGAGAGAGAGACCATTGTTTGCTGTGCATTGTGATGGCAAGAGTCTGAACAATCTCACATTCACAGCAGCGTCTCCTTGCTATCGGGAGACAATAGCACGGGCACACACTGTCTGTTTGGGATGTCTCTGGTTTCCCATGCAAAATGTTGGAGATGACCACAGGGGAACAACACTGCAGGCAGAGTTCGAGTCGTTCCTGTGCCCTTGACTACAGAACTGCACCGCCTTTAGTGATCTGTGTGTGTGAAAGGCAAAGGCCCTGAGGTACACTGTGTGTTTGGCTTTCCTGCTGTATGAGTATGAGTGCATTCCTCTGGCTCAGCGCTCGTGCGTGTGTGTCCTGTAGGTGTGCCCTGTATGTCTCTCTGGCTTATAATCAACATTTTAAAATGTGTAAACGTGGGATTGTGGTTTGTTTTATGTCAACGCACAAGCAATATGAAATGCATCAACTTACGTCGAAAGTTGACAGTCATCAAGGGACTGTTCACACAGAACACGTTTTTCCATTCCACTACTTAATGTAAATGTAACATTTTCAGCAGCCATTACCATCATTATTCTGATTTGGTGCTCAAGAGAAATTTCTTATCAATGTTGAAAACAGCTGTGCTGATTAATTTGCTTTATTGTTGTTGTTGTTGTTGGTGATGTTATCAGGAAATTATAGCATTATTAACTAATTTCAGGCTGAAAGGGATTTCTTTTTTTTTAATGTTTTGCAAATAGGTTGGTTTTAGTTTTCATCCCTTTGTTTCTAATTCCTGGTGAGATTCCTACACTTATTTTTATTAAGTAGCAGTGTTTCCCTTGTATTTTTTATTTTTTTTTTAAAGAGCATTTCTATTTAATTGAAATTATGTATTCAATTAAACATTTAACATTTAAGAAAAAAAAGAAAAAAATTATATATATATATGCAAAAAAAAAGAAAATCCACACTAATTCTGTGTTGTGTTTTGTTGGTAATAAAATGAAACCATAAAACACAATTATGTATTATTTATCATAAACTTTTTGTAAAAGCATGCTGCACAATGAGCTTTACTGTTCAAATTTAAAAAATGGATTATTCTTTATATTCTTTTTTTTATTATTCATAATTTATTTGGATTAGTGTTAGTGTATTATTACATTAGGACACATCTATATTCTACTTTACAACAGTAATATATTTATGTCAGGTTAAACCGAACTTTTATTTTGACAGGTTGCCGTGAAGACCCTTTGAGTTGCTGTGTGTTTATGCCATGATGATAGTTTGAAGCGGTTAATGATCACAAAATGACTTTCAGAGTGGATCTCTAGAGCCTGGAGAGGATATTCATGCATTTCTGTCTTCATATAGACAAAAAACAGCGCAAGAGTCACGTGCTTCAGTGTCTGTGTGTGTGATAAATAAAACTGCGCGTCGGCTGCACCATTCATTCACATGGAACAAGGCAAGCAGAATTCGTATTTAAATAGTCTTTGTGGTTTAATATTCGCACACACTAGTCTACATCGCGATTTGATTGTCTATTTCAAATTATATATATATATATATATATATATATATATATATATATATATATATATATATATATATATATATATATATATATATATAATTATTTAGCCCTCCTAAAACAATGGTAGGGGAAACTGAGTAGTTCTCAGCAATTGATTGCACATTCTGGAATTGAATACCCGCTTTTCACGATCCAATCAAATCTTTAAAATCCTACTCTGAGGTATATAAAAATACACAAGTAAAAATGGGTCTAAATGTCATATTATGTTCCAAAGTATTTAACCTGGGATATCTGACGGGCTTTGGGTGATATTCTGAAGTTGCACTGAGGCGAAATGAAAAGGATCTGAATTCAGATGGGGTTAGATGTGTAGTCGATGGTCTGTCACATGCAGATGGTGTTGCTTGTCTTGTGAGTGTGTGATATGCTTTGTTGAAGTCTGCACATCTTTGAGAAGCTTCTCTCAACCGCTGAGACAGCCGCGGAGCAGGCAACCCAGGGAGCTGTTTCTGAAACCAGTGAGCGAGTTTGAAGGTGCTGGTTTTGTTGAAAGGTTTGGACCATGATGCTGAATGAATTCTCTCCACGGATATGTGTGTGTGTGTGTGTGTGTGTGTGTGTGTGGGTGGTTGGGGTGGTTATGCCCAAGTGTGAGATAGCTCTCGCACTTCTGTGGGAGTTTGGAGTTTGTAAGTTATTCTGACATCCCACAACTGGTTTTACAGTCCAGACATTGTATTGTGTGTGTGTGTGTGTGTGTGTGTGTGTGTGCGTGTGTGTGTGCGTGTGTGTGTGTGTGTGTGTGTGTGTGTGTGTTTATAGGTCGCTGTGGCTTGTGACCAGTGTTTCTTCAGCCAGTTTCAGTAACACCAGATGTTTTTTCTCTCACCTTGCCGTACTGCATAAATGTTGATGGCTCGGGTCCAGTGTTACACACATACACACGCAAGGACAAATCTGAATGTTTCTGAATCTGACCCCATAAAAAAGCCAAAAAAAACAATGTAATTCTGTTCAGCAAAATCATTCACCTTTGACATAAAGAGAGCTGTAAGAAAAAAATCTGAAATCAGAGAACGTTTGTGTGAGGATCTATGTGTAAAGAGACATAATTTTACGTAGGTAATAATTGGGACATGTCATATGTCCATGGACCATGTCCCTTTTTCATGTTTTACAACTTTAAATTAAATTAATGATTTGATACAATGTACTTATTTTGTACATACATGCTTTGTATGTATGTACATACATGTACTTATATCTAAAATTCCTCAATTACAGCTGTAATATACTGTATTTGTTTGTAATTACACATATTTTTACGCTATTGACCCTTCCCTTACATCTTAACCAAACTTTAAATCTGTCCATACCAACAAACTTGGTACACTTTTATTTTAAGCTAATGTAGTTGCATTGATCTTTAAATAAGTACTGAGTAATATTGATTACATGTCCTTGCAATAGAGTTACGGTTAGGGTTTGGTTTAGTGTTATAGTTACTTGTAAATATGCATAATTTACTGTTATTCCTATAGTATGTATGTAGCAATGTGTCCTACGTCACCTTAAAATAAAGTGTTACCAAAATTTGTCCCTAACCTTGCCCATATCCTTCCTCAATAGGTTATATATTGTTTTTAACGAAACATTCATGCTCTTATTACAGGATTGCTTGATGAATAAAGTTCAAATGACAGCATTTATTTGAAATAGAATTTTTTTTAAAGAGTGTACAAGTCTTTTTTGTTATTGTTAATCAGATTAAGACATTCTTGCTGAATAAAATAATTTGTTCCTTTTATTTTTATTCAATTATTATTTTAAATACAAAAGGCATGTGCTGGTGAATATTTCAATAAACCTTGCAAGTGGTTTTGTCATATCATTTTGCTTTGATGCAGTGTAAGTGCAAATATTACTGAAAATATAGAATTTGGAATAGGGCTGTGCAAAAATTAATTGCGATTAATCGCATCCAAAATAAAAGTCTGTGTTTACATAATATATTTGTGTGTGCTGTATATGTATAATTATTTTGTATACAGTATATAAATACACACACATGCATGTATATGAAGAGTTCAGATGCAAAAGCCTCTAAATGCCATTTGAAATTTTCTTCTTTAATGATGATTTTTGTCAAACTTGTATATTTAAGTTCAATAATTTCACTTAAATAACAATTAATAGGTAATTATCATTGCCATTTAAGTGAAATTACTGAACTTAAATATACAAGCTTGATAAAAATCACCATTAAAGAAGAAAATTTCAAATGGCATTTAGAGGCTTTTGCATCTGAACTCTTCATATATTTATGAAAATGTGTTATTCATATATAAAATATTTATATTTATAAAATATAGATTATGTATTTATATATATATATATATATATACAGAATTTAAGCGCAAATAATTCTTAAATAATACATGCATGCATAGGTAATTATATATGCAAAATAATTATATACAGCACACACAAATATATTATGTAAACACAGACTTTTATTTTGGATGCGATTAATCGCAATTAATTTTTGCACAGCCCTAATTTGGAAGCATATGCTTTTGTTAATCTGTCAAATGAATATGCAAATGTAGCAAACAGAGACTTCCAATCCTCACCACTAGGGGGCAAAGTTTCAGAATTGCTCTTTTAAAACAACAATGGGTAACATCAGAATTGTGTGATGCTCAGCATTGTTTTGTGTGTGTGTGTGTGTGTGACCGGTGTTTTTGCCACTAGCTCTGATCAGCATGACTGCTCTCTGCATTGCCAGAGTCAGTCAGCACCATCTGCACTATTTCCTGTTCCTGCTCTTTCAGCCAAACGCCACCATGAGCGCGCAAAACCCCACACTAATAAACACAAATCACAAACTTAGAAGGTTACTGCTAACCATCCATTCTCTCTCTCTCTCTCTCTCTCTCTCTCTCTCTCTCTCTCTCTCTCTCTCTCTCTCTCTCTCTCTGTCTGCTTCTGTCATTCACTCCTTGTTCAAATATTTGTAGTTTAATGTTTGTGTTAGACTTTTATTGCACATTGTAGATGCTGTAAAGGGTACTGGTGTGCAAAGAGCTCTCTATTTATCCATGAGTGCGTGTGTGTGTGGGGGGGGGGCTCATTAAAGCCAGCATCATACTCTGAGCACATGCTTCAAAAGACTCTGTAATGAGCTCTGATTGTCTGATGAAAAGCAAGAGACATTCACATATGACTCATAAGCTATATAACTTGTGTGTGTGTGTGTGTGTGTGTGTGTGTGTGTGTGTGTGTGTATATATATATGTATATATATATATATATATATATATATAGTCTATAAAAGTCTATTATACTCACCAAGGCTGCATTTATTTGATTTAAAGAAAACAAAACAAAAAAAAAAAAAAACACAGCATTGTGATTTTTTTTTTAAACAATTTAAAATAACTGTTTTATATTTAAATATATTATAAAATGTCATTTATTCCTGTGATGGCAAATTTGGCAATTTTTTAGCATCATTACACCAGTCTTCTTTGTCACATAATCCTTCAGAAATAAATGTTTATTGAGCAGCAAATCAGAATATTACAATGATTTAAAGATGTGACACTGAAGTAATGATCATCATAGAAATAAATTACATTTTAAGATATATACATAGAAAACAGTTATTTTAAATTGTAAAAATACTTGGCAATATTACTGTTTTTACTTTATCGTGGATATTATACACTGTAAAAATGAATATTCCTTGTCTAATCAATAGAATTGTGGCAACAGATTACAAACAATATTATTAATTAAATTTAACAAATTAGAATTGAGTAATAATTAATCAAATTATTCCTTAAAAGTAATTTTAAATTAGTAAAGTTTACACCAAAAAATTTTACAAAAATATATCGCTAACAGACAGACGTCAAAGATTAATTAAGAACTATTTATTTTATATTGCCGATATTGAAGACACCTGATGTTAACAGGCAGAATCACTGAAGGAGAAAACTGTTATTTTAAAACAAACACCGATCACCATAATGGTGACCTAAATTTATGTTTTTGTTTGTTGTTGTTGTAAGTTTTACTCATTTTAAATGGTTAACTTTTAAGGAATTAATTTGATTAATTATTACTCAATTCTAATTTGTTACATTTAATTAATAATATTGCTTGTAATATGTTGCCACATTTTTTATTTTTATTTTTTGATTAGATAATTCTAATCAATATTCATATTCAGCATATTCATTTTTACAGTGTGCATGCAGCCTTGGTGAGCTGAAGAGACTTTTTTTTAAAAACATAAATAAATCGTACTGAACTTTTGAACCTGTGTATAAAATAAAACAAATAATAAAAACTGTTAAGGAAAAAAGCATGCAGAATGTTAAAAAAGTGCTACAAAGTGCTATGTTAAAATGAAAAGGTTGAAACTTTGTCACGTCTCATCCCATATTTATATCTGCATAAATGTTGTAAAGCTCTCACACACAATTACATTTGTTAAGCCCTTGTTACTAAACAAGCTAATGAACTCACTCAATAACAATCAAGATTCAGAAATGCAATCACAACCGTGACAACAAAGATAATGATGGTTGTTTAGCGGATCTTTTTGATACCAAAAGTCTTTGTTTAGTGCAATTAAATGCATGAACAGCTATCAAAATGCACTTGCAATGACTTTATTTGCCTTGGGCTGATGTCTAAATGTTCTTGTGCCTATAACTCATTTCGTGGATGCTTATGCGTGACATTTCCACCTTATAGTGAGAGAGTGTGTGTGTGTGTGTGTTTCCATGGCATGGCGTGGTCGATACTGGACCATGGTGTCATTAAATATTAATCCGGTGTTATAGTGTGGTTTTTGCTAGCATGCAACTGAACGGCTCATGTTTCTTATACGAGAGAATGAAAAAAAAAGAGGGAATAAAAGAGGTTCGAAAAGAGATACAAAGAAGACTTCCATTGAGACTGCATGGGGAAAAAATGGAGTTAGACACGAGTGAGGTTGTTTTTGTTGACCTGTACCTGTTTGGCTTCTGCTTCTACCAGAAAGCTGAGACAGTATATCAAATGGACAGCCACAATGCAATTTAGAATGTTAAATAAGACTAATATACTCTTGTTGGCTCTTTTTTTTTCTATTTATCTCTCTAGTAAAATGTACTTAAAGTACCAGGGGTGTTGCTAGACCCCTTTTCCTGTTTTTTTTTTGTTTGTTTGTTTTTTTTTATACCCACAATCCATCTGTTTCTCTTGAGCGATTAAAATATTGTGATAATACCGTATATCATGATAAAAGCTCAATCAATTAACCACAGCATAAAAATTTGATACCGGCACATGTCTATAACCCATAAAATGATCGTGTTTGACAAAACTGAAATGCCATGTATTTAACTTTTTTTTCTACACTTTAAAGAGGTTATTTTCTTATATTACTGGTATTCATATATCTTTTTTTTAGATTCCTAGATTGATTTGTTGCACTTTTTTATACAGTTATTTTGTAAATCTAAAATACCTTTTTCAGTTTGAAGTATTAGATGTGTGGCTGCAAGTACTTTTTCACTTAACCCTAAAACCGTATTCTGGACAAATGTGGGCAAAATAGTTTTTAATTATTTTTTTAAAAAAAAAAAAGTCCCTTTATCTGAGCGGTACAAGACTTGACCTGAACACACACAATTTTTTTTGTGACTCAATTCTACAATGTTAAGAGAGTGGAAAAAAATAAAAAACCTCTTGTATTTGGGTCAAAAATGAGCACCCATAGAAATGAATGGGGAAAAACTGTAATTTAGCGTTGTAAAATAAGCCAAAATAAGACACCAGGTGACAACAAAGTCACTTTAACTTTAGGTTTTAGCTCCAAGAACTTATTGGAATTATATTTTAATGCAGTTAAAAAATTTAAAAAATAAAATAAAATAAATAAAACATAAAAATAAGCATAATTTACATCGAAAATATGGTACTTTTTTGAAGTAAATAATTTTAAAATATCCCTAAAATAATTTTAACTTAAATAATAAACTTAAATAATTTCAAAAATACCCCTAAAAAAAAACAACAAAAAAAAAAGAAAAAGAAAAAAAAACCCACCAGAAATGGATAGACAAAACTTTATCGAAGACATGTGATATAACATTTATAATAAATAAAAATTAGGATCACACTCTGTGCCCACATTTGTCCACAATTACAGGATTATGGGCTATAAACTGAATACGGTTTGAGGGTTAAGATAAATAAAAAAATAAAATTGCTGTGTATGTCGACTCGATAATAAAAATACTCTAGTTCACTGTATGTATTTGTTCATGTTTTATAGTCAAGGTATCGGGAAGGGAAAAAGTGTTTTTTTTTTTTTTTTTTTTTTTTTTTTTTTTTTTATAAGCTTTTCACACATTCTTACACATAGCCCCTTGTGAAGTCAGTGAAATCTTTATTGATCAATCCCTCATCCAAATAAAGAATATCAAATAAAAAAATAACATAACCAAAACCACTCAAGGTGACCCTCCTCACGGAGGTCCCTCACCAGAACTGCTTTCACACCTTTATACTGAAAGGGTCAACCATTTAACAGTAATAGGGAATTTAAATAATGTTCACATACATAATAAAACTACACTGAAAATGAAAATAATATTCAAAATACATCAACCTTAATTACACAAGGAAAGTAATACAAATAATAAACAAATACATTTCTACATACAATAAACATAAGCACAATGAAACATGAAACAATAACCCCCTGCTCCCATTGAGAAATGGACTATGCCTACACTACCCAGAATTCTTTGGGATGGCATAAAATGAGGAACAGGAAGGCCGCCCGTCCTCTTAACACCCACCCCCGGAAACCATGCTGCAGACATGAACCCAGAAGGTTAGTTTTGCAAATGAGGATAAAACTAATGATTTATGTAAATACCAAAATAAAGAACTAAATCTCTTGGTGTTTTTTTAACAGTCTAATGTGCACCTCAGACTAGAAAAAAGTTACCAAATTGTGAGAAACAAACTTTTATAGAAATAATATGAACCAAACAAACAAAGGGGCCTACACTGCCATCAGGGGACTTTGTCACACACCTTTAATTTATTTGATTATGAAAATTGATTATGACATTTTTTATTGTATGGGAAAAAAATGTGTTTGTTGCTGAATCTGATGACTGAATCTTTTCTTACATTTATTAACCTAAAATGTAATGTAATCTTATGTTTGCATGATTCTTAAAACAAACAAACAAACAAATAAAAAACATTCAAATGTAGCCTTTGAATTTGAAATCTGTTACTCATTAAATTTAAAAACAATTGGTGTTTTCTAAGCATATTATGTATATTCGACCCCATATTGACCTGGAATATGAAAATAGCTCCATTTATTCTAGAAAAAAAAGGTATTTTTCCTCTCTCTGAATCACAAATATGGAAGACATACGCATGCATTAGAAGCAGAAAGCTTTCTGACCCAGTTTGGTTGGTAATACTAACATCCTTAATGTCTGTAATCACTAAAAATCTCCATCTGTGTCAGAATGGTTAAGAGATGGGAATTCCATCGGGGGACCTTTCTGAGTGTTTAGTGGAGCTTTGGATGATTTAAATGTTACTTTGATTTGATTTATTTATGCGATGAGTTAGTCAATCATACAACTCAAATGGGGAAAAAAAGTAAACACTCAGCCAAGCACAAGCTAAAACACTTCCCAGAAGCCTCTGTTAATTTATGACCTTTCACAATACAAGTCCATTCCGAAGATTTGTTTCCTAATACGTGAAGATCTTCTGATGGGCTTTTTCTTTTTTTTCCCTACATTTGCATCCAAGGGTTTTCCAAAACACTCAAATCCATTCCCCCTCTTTTCTCACTGTTACTGATCCATATTCATTTGTATCTGTTAAATTGTTTTTTCGTGTTTTTAAAGAATAATGTTGCTACTAGAACGTTTCTTTGCTAGGTCAAAATTGCAGGAAACATTGCAGGCAAGAGAACAAAATGTTTTCAGCCATCAGCCGTTGTCTTTTACCATCAACAAACGCTGCATCAAAATCTCTCTACATATTAATGCTTTAATGAGACCCCATTTGGTGTGTCTATATTTGTGCTGTATTTGCTGCGTGAAACCATTGTTGTGTGTATTAAATGTGTGTGCGTCGTTTTAATAACTTTAATTAGATAAGTAGAAGTTTTAAAGTAGTTAGCCCTGAGGCTTGAACAAGTTTCAGACATCAACAGCGCAGCAGTCCCTTAGAGAGAGAAATAGTGTTACCCAGTGTTCTTGCCGGGAGGGGGGCAACAAGGTCCTCCTTTGTATTGGATATAAGGCCCACCTCAAAACTGAAAATACATTGGTATAGAAACAGTTTTCACTCAAAAAATTCTAGTAAATCTGACAAACATTTGCAGAGAAATGGTAAGTAACACAATGACTTAAACATGAAATAGTAAGCTATTTTCTTTAAAACATAAATCGTTGTTTTATTCCGAACTTTTTTATGTTTATGGTCTTCTTTAGGGTTTTTGGTCAACAAATATTATTTGTTAGTTAATTGTTAAATTATTTCTCGGTTTTAATATTTTGATTATTCCCTGTCATCTAATGCTTACTTGCAGATAGTCTTTAAAAACACTGTTTAATGTAATCTTTAGCAAATCTAAACATAAATATTAACTTTTACTATACACTATAAAGTTGTGATGCTACTTTAGCGTTTGAAATTACTGCTTTTAGTTTTTTATAGACAAAATACTATTTCATTTTATTATTGATTGTCTCTCATTTTTCAGCCGTATGTGTGTGTGTGTGTGTGTGTGTGTGTGTATATATATATATATATATATATATATATATATATATATATGTATATATATATATATATATATATATATATACTGCCATGCTATATGATAATCAAAGAGAGAAAGGGAAAGAAACATATTCCGAGACTCCAGGTCAGTGTGGCATTTGATTATGAAGCCTTTTGAGTTGCTGGTTTTCATTTGAGGACTGAAGTCGTTTGACATTTCTGTCAGGTGGTTTTCTCTTCCTCACCCTCAGATCGTCTCGTATGGCACTCTGAGAACACTCAACCTGGACACTAATGAACTGCTCTCTGGTCTCTCACACTCCCTGTTTCTTCCTTTCCTCTTTTCCCCATGCATCCCTCCCCTTTCCAGTTTTTCACTTTATCCCCTCTTGCCTATCCTCCACACCATTTATAACACTCAATCACAACTGTTTCTTGTGACTTCTGTGACTGTCTCTATTTCTCATTTCCTTTGCTGTACATAATGTGTGTGTTAGTTTGTTTGTCACTCAGTCAGTCAGTCTCTCTCTCCTTCACTCACTCAGTGAGTCACTCACTCACTCACTCTCTCACTCACTCAGTCCCTCATTCACTCAGTCACTCACTCAGTCCCTTACTCACTCATTCACTCACTCACTCAGTCCCTCATTCACTCAGTCACTCACTCAGTCCCTTACTCACTCACTCAGTCCCTCATTCACTCACTCACTCACTCAGTCCCTTACTCACTCATTCACTCACTCACTCAGTCCCTCATTCACTCATTCACTCACTCACTCACTCTCTCACTCAGTCCCTCATTCACTCACTCACTCAGTCCCTTACTCACTCATTCACTCACTCTCTCACTCACTCACTCAGTCCCTTACTCACTCATTCACTCACTCACTCAGTCCCTCATTCACTCACTCACCCACTCACTCTCTCACTCAGTCACTTATTCACTCACTCACTCACTCACTCAGTTCCTTACTCACTCATTCACTCACTCACTCAGTCCCTCATTCACTCACCCACTCACTCACTCACTCAGTCCCTCATTCACTCACCCACTCACTCTCTCACTCAGTCCCTTATTCACTCACTCACTCACTCACTCACTCAGTCCCTTACTCACTCATTCACTCACTCACTCACTCAGTCCCTCATTCACTCACTCACTCACTCACTTAGTCCCTCATTCACTCACCCACTCATTCTCTCACTCAGGCCCTCATTTACTCAGTCTCTTACTCACTCACTCACTCAGTCCCTCATTCACTCACTCACTCACTCACTCACTCAGTCCCTCATTCACTCAGTCACTTACTCAGTCCCTTACTCACTCACTCAGTCCCTCATTCCCTCACTTACTGAGTCTCTTTCTCCTTCACTCACTCACTCACTCACTCAGTCCCTCATTCACTCATTCACTCAGTCTCTCTCTCCTTCACACACTCAGTCCCTCATTCCCTCAGTCTCTCTCTCTCATTCATTCCCTCACTAATTCAGTCTCTCTCTCCTTCATTCACTCACTCAGTCCCTTATTCCCTCAGTCCCTCTCTCCTTCATTCACTCACTCAGTCCCTCATTCCCTCACTCACTCAGTCTCTCTCTCCTTTACTCACTCAATTCAATTCAATATAGCTTTATTAGCATGACTGTAACACAATGTTGCCAAAGCATCAACATATTATATATAAATAATAGAACAAACACACAGAACATATATGTATAGATCATGTCATATAGATCATGACATATATTCACTCACTCACTCACTCAGTCAGTCTCTCTCTCCTTCACGCACTCAGTCCCTCATTCACTCAGAGGTGTAAAGTCCAGGGGTCAGAAAGTAAAAGTCCTGCCATATGTTTATTCCACCCATGAACTCAACCAGCTGATTTCACTAATTAGTTCTAATGCTTAACGCTGTATTATCTCCTGGCTGAAAAACTGTGCTAATTATCACATCCAGGTAATTGAAACAAAATACTGAGGAGGACATTTATTTTCTGAACCTGGACTTACACCTCTTCACTCACTCACTCACTCACTCACTCCCCCGCTCATTTATTCCCTCATTCACTCACACGTTTACTCACACACTCTCTCACTCATTCATCCACTCACTGACTCGCTTGCTCACTGACAGTCTGTCTCTCTCTCTCTTTCACTCACTTAAATTTTAAATGAATACACATTGTGATCTCTCTTCATTCTGAATGAGGCTGTTTGTCATGTTAATTTTTGATAGGAACACAATGAAGTGTTTGAGCTCGTACAAATTCTAATAATCTTAAATAGTTTAATTCGATGCAACTTTTTAGTCACTCAAACTGTCAGTTTGCAGTGTCAGTTGCACTCTTTAAACATTAAGAGCCTTCCTGATGCATAATTAGAAATGCATTAATTTGTTTGTAATTTTCTTAAATTATTATAATTGTCTTGGCAACTAAATTTTACAATTGAAGAAAGACATTAAAATAAAACATTAGAGGCTCCAGACTAATTCATCGTCTGGGCATAAGTTTTGGGGTTTTCTTCCTACTCACTTAAATTTAAGGTAATTTAAACCATTAAGCACTGTTAATTTGTGAAAAGCAATCAGATAACCACATTGAAAAAGGCAATCATCATCCATCCAATATCATTTCCCTGACAAATGAAAGCCCAATTAGGATGGGATAAAGCAAAAGGCCAGTCACTGAAGACTGAAGCTGAATGTCAGAGCCTGTAAGTCAGGTAAAGTTCACTCCATCACAGATCTGTTCATCTTTGATGAGCCTCTTGACGATTTAGCAAACTTTGCATGTACTTCGATTTTAATTAACCAAAAATTTTATCTTGCTTTCCATAGCATTTTGAATATCTGATGTCGATTGAATGAGTGATCACATCTATGTTTCCTCATCACTTTTACTGACTCTTAACAGTAGTTCACCCAAAAAAAATAAATAAATAAATAATTCGGTTATCATTTAATCACCCTTATGCAATTCAAAATATCTTCTTTAATGTATGTTCTATAGGAAAAGAAAATGTGATGTGAAGAAAGTCAAAATTCACTACATAAAACGGCACTCATTTTTCTATAAACTTTTATCTTCATTATTTATTCATCCACATACAAGCTACATGCTGTTGGTAGCTGTGAATAAAATCACCTATTATTGGTTAATGACACTAAGCAGGCGCAAAACGTTGAAATATTTTTATTTTCCAGGGATGTGCATGACAAAATGGCAAGGAACTGGTAGCTTGTGGTGTAAAATGGCCTTTAGTTGTGTCCTACCCAGAGGGCATAGATGCTGCCTGGTCAGTTGCAACATACACCCTTTCTACTTCATTCCCACAGGGATGGATGGATGCTCGTGCCTGTGTCATTTCTCATTTGTCATTTGTTCTCAATCTTTGAGTTAAGTTATGACATGACAACAAGTGTTGTCTGACCAGTGTATTGCCAAACAACACATTCCCCTGCACACTGTATGATACATGATCAGAACCCTCAGCACCAGACTACTGTAATCTATGGGCCTACCTTTTTTCCCTACTAAAACAAACTAAAACTACCATAAAAGTAACAATACTGTAGTAATCACTAAAATTGTATTAAAAATTAATATAAAAAACAACTATAGACATATTTTTTCCACAAGTTTATGGAAAAATTAGCTGAAACCTGCTCCCTTTCAGTTTTTGTTACCTGATGAATATGAAAGATCTAAAAGAGTGCATATATGATCCATAAATGCATATATCCACTATATGTTAAATCACATGAAATTGAAGTCGTGGTACTGTAGTATTTGTTCCCTATTGTGCAACGTATTGGCGAGTAAAATAGCTTCTCAAACAAGAAATAAATGTTGGGCTAGACTTGATTTTGTCTATTGGGAATTGATTATCATTGAATCACTATGGTTTTGAATCACTACTGCTGTGATGTCATTTGAGTGACAGGTTGTCCCGCCCTCACGGCAGTAAACACGTTTCTGCAAGAGTGAAGGGAAGTTACTTTGATTAAAGAATTAAACACTTGAATTAAATAACAAAAAAATAGTGTGTAATGATAAGTCATTCATAATAAGAATCTGATTCCGCATTGTCGTGCAAATACTCTTGTCTCTTGATTTCACTCTGGTCTCAAATGTACCAGCAAAGTCTGTCAGCACAAACATACGCTAAGAGTGCACTTCATGATCCATGTTACCTCTTTTCTTTCTGTCGGTCTTTCTAATAAACAGCCATGCATCTCAGGTTACTTGAGTTTAATGATGATTAATGTTGATGTAGTGTGTTCACTGAAAACAGATTGATGTTTTGGATCTTTGAAGAAACACAAGGTCAGACCATTTTTCCCCTTGACATTTTTGGGATTGACAGTCACAGCTGGAGGGGTGCTGGGTGGCAAAACTGAGTGACTGATGGAAATAAAGAATGAAGGGAGAATTCATGAAATGGTCACCAGGACTTTACTTGAGGGGAGAGAAAGAAATGGGATACAGCAAATGAAGACAGACTTTTGCAGTGTTTATGAGAGTGACTAATAGTTGTATTAATAGTTTATTTTTTCCCAGTTTGTTTTCATTTCGACTATGATCTGAACTCTAAATGGTCTGTGTACTGGTTTGTAAGCTCATTTCATATATTTGTTGTATGTGTGGGACATATTGGCAGATGGAGGTCACAGGTTATCTTTACTCCAGTAGGAGTTTTTGAGTGAATCATTATTTCAGAAATACTGAATCATTCAGGAACAAAACTATTATGAAATGTCTAATTGAACAATTTAGACAACCAATTCATTCAACAACACTGATTGATTCAGCAATGAGTAATTGAATCATTCATTTTAATGCTGGGTGGTTTTTCAAAATTGTATATCACTTTTTTTTTCGTTCGATTTTCTGGTTTATGACTTTTTTTTGTCATGCGTAATCAGGTGTTCAAAGCATTTTCTACTGTTTGAGAGATGAATTACTGCAATAAATTTACTTTGGATGGTCTATTTTATTGTCATTAGTTAATATTGTAGACTAGAATAGCGCCCAGTATAACCTAAAATTATTATTTCTTAATGTTCTAATTACATTCTTATAACCAAGCAAGAACATTAATACGTCTAAAAAAAAAATAGACGTTTTGAATGTTAATGGTAACGTTATGAAAACGTTCTTATAGGCCATGTCCACACTAATACGTTTTCGTTTGAAAACGTATATTTTTCTCTCCGTTTTGACCTTCGGTCCACACTGAGATGCCGTTTTAAGTCAACGAAAACGTATCTTTTGGAAAACGCTCTCCAAAGTTTTTGCGTTGTATTATGGACAGTGAAACCGGAGGTATTTCAAAACGATGATGTAAGTTTAGTCATCATGTGATCCATGTAGTACCAATAGATATTCATGTTTATCCATCCCGTTCTCATCCTTTAGCGTCACATAAAACGCTATATGACAAAACGGCGCTATGCTACGCACATGGCACCCTTTATCGTTAATATAACACGCGAACCCAAGACGTCACAAATCCTTTAGCGTGAATATGACGCGCAGACCCTACCCCACACCTAAACTTAGCCCTCACAGCACGTGTTATATTAACGATAACGGGTGCCATGTGCGTAGTATAGCGCCGTTTTGTCATATAGCGTTCTATATGACGCTAAAGGATTGTGCTTGTTATGTGTTATTCATTTTTACACTGTTGCTAAAATATGTTGGGTTACTTTCTATGTCACTAAATATGTGCTATTCTTCATAGCACAGTACTGCAAAGATAATGTAGGCTACTCACATTTGCTGTCCTGCGTCAAAACAGGAGAGCAGTTGCGTTTTAGGCCAAACATATAGTGACTTAATGCGACCTGGACTTATCTGTCATGATTCTGCCTTCTTGTCTTTGATTTTTCTCTAGTCGTGAGGCAGGATCATGACAGAATCATGTTTTGTGTGCAAGCGCATGGCCTGTTTGGGCCATGTGCTTGTGTTGTCTCGTTAACTTACCCCGCCCCCTTGTTATCCTAGTCTTGTGATTATTGTCTAGTCAGTTTCACCTGTCTTTGTCTTTAGTGTTCCCTTTATAATCCCCTTGTGTTTGCTGTCCTGTGTCGGTTCATTGTGTGAAACCTGCCGTGAGATCTGTTTGATGTTTTGTGAAGTTTGCAGTGAGTAATTCCTTGAGTTAACTGTTTATCTAGAGTCTGTTCGTGTCTTAGTATTGTTCCTGTCTTGACCTCAGTCTAAGTCTAGTGTTTGCTACCCAGTCTTGTTTTGCCCCCTCGTGGGTTTTATTTTCTGTTATGTCTTGAATAAATTCTGTGTTGAGCAATCAGTCTGCTTTTGGGTTCGTCTATCCTCCCACTTCATAACATTATCAGTGATGGTGAGATATTTTGCTAAATAAAATTATCCTGTTATTGTGCAATAACATTATTATTTATTTTCCCATCTGTATCATCTCAGTGAGCTTTTGTGAAGTTTCACGCATGCGCAGTAAAGTGAATTTAGAAGTTTCTCATCCACACTGAAACGTCGCTAGTGTGGACGGAGATCATTTTTAAACGAAAACCCCGTTTTCAAATGTATACGGATTAATGTGGACGTAGCCATACCCTAAAATTGACTGGGGAAGAGGAGAGATTCGCGACTGCACTGAACACGTTTTAAATGCACGATTCTCAATAGACTTACAAGAGCAGCGTGTATCTAAGAGCGTGCGCAATATTCCACGCACGAGCATAGATTCGCGCTCGCACTTTATATTAGTTTACTTTCACACTACAATAATTATAGACTAGTATAAAATACTAGTATTGTGAATTGATTACAAGATTTGAGTATTATCTTTGGGAGATCTTTACATTACTGGAGCGCAAGTTAAACTGAATATTCTATTTTTACTTAATTACATTTCAGAAGAAAAAAAAAAACAGTACTTTTTAACTTTGACTTATACTAGTGCTTTGAGTGGAGGAGAAGTTTGCTTTGCAATTAGTCAGTTCCTTTTTGTTAAGTTTTTTTTTTTCTCAGTTAGGCAAATGTGTGTGTTAGTGCGTGCATGTATAGTTTAATTTATCCTTTTTTAAATGTTTTCGTTGTCTTCCTCTCTTTTTTTTTAAAAGCCTGGAAGTGTGACCAGACAGACTGCCAGAAATCCATATTGACTTCTCACAGTATTGCTATTCTTATTCTTTGAGGTCAGTCCTCTACATGATTACTTGTACCTTTAAAATTACTGCTGTTTCCATTAACATGAGGTTTCTCCTCTTTGTTTTTCTCATCATTCACAGAACACATCAGTAATCCCGCTTCTTGACAGATGGTTGACCGTGCCATGTTCTCTCCGCAGTGATGCTTTTCCTAGAGGTTGGTCTCTTGAGGATAATGACGGCCACAAGATAGCTTTGTCACTGACATTAGAAGATATATGGCACACCGCTTAAGATACATGCTGTCACTTTGAAATCCCATCCAGTGGAATTTCATCCAATTTTCCTGGTATTTTCACCATTGCATACATCATACATTTTTTAGATTAAAAAGGACAATTTCATTTTACCTGACAAACTATAAAAAGAACCCGTGCACCAAAAGAAATCCATCTGTGATCTGAGTTAAATCTTTAATAAAACTGGAAGCACATATTGCTCCGTGATTATTGTAGATAGGCAAGCGATGGGTTACGGGAATTTGTCAGATGTCATTTTTTTAAAGCACAGATGGAAAACCTGTCTGAAAGTCTGGTCTTCAGCTATTTTAGAGTAATGCACCTGTTAACCATGCAATTTAATATTTACAATGCTGTTGATTGGCAGGTATTGTTGATTACAGATTAAATGGGAAGTCATGAATAGTAAATCACTGACGTTATTACACTGTAAAAAAAAAAATATATATATTGTTGGTTTAACTTAAAAAAGTAAGTGACCTGGGTTGCCTTAAAATTTTAAGTTGATTGAACTGGAAAAAGTGAGTTAATACAATGAAGGAGATTAATTTAATCATCAGAAACTCAAAATAATAAGTTATCTCAACTAAATAAATTATTATAAAGATTTGACAAAATAAAATATGTTGTGATAACAAATCTTGAAAATATTTTTTTTACAGTGTATAAACACCCGGTTGGTTTCAATCAATAGAGATTAAAATCTTTTTTGTGAAGATTGAATGTGGTCAGTCAACATTCAGATTAGCACTGTAGATCAGGATTTTGCCATTTGGTACTGTAGCCTGGGATCACTAACAAAAAGTACTGTAGTAATTGATGGTAATATGTTTTGGTAATATTTGGTATATGTTTTTTTATGGATTATATGGTTGTATAATGGCGCTTTGGAGCGAATATGGTATTAATTTAGTTCCATGTTGTGTACATGTAATATTGGTCTACTCATACTTATTGGTCTACTATAAAGCTACTTTGTTTACATGCATAATGGTGTTTTATTCAAGTAAAATATTTACAATTTGGTGTTTTAAGTCTGGCCTAAAATAGCATGCGTATTCATGTATCTACATGATTCATTTTAAAGGTTTTGTATCGTAACAATGATGGATGGATGGATGTAAGGTTATTTACTTCTCCTCATTGACCTTAATACCTCATCCAGATCCAATAGTTACCTAATGCTTTTGATAGCTTTCAAGTAAAAATCGAGTGATTCATTTGCTATCTTGTACTACCACAGTGTGGCAGCGATAGCATTAGCATATTTAGCCTAGCTTATTTAATCGTGTCAGTTAGCTGCAGTGCTGATAAATGAGCTTGTGTTTAAGCTCACTAAACCAGCTAGCATCTCTTTAACATGAGTATTATGGAAGAGACACAGTGCCTGTGACACAGAGACACACATACTTACAGCATCTTAGTCTTAATCTCCTAGATTCATTTAATCCACTCAATAATCCACCGCAGCATCCAGTCGCAACTATCTTAGCATCGCTAGCGATAATCTGCTGATCTTTATAGGCCGGCCTGTTGGGTTTTATGCGAATATGGCCTTTGATCTGGCCGAGGATCAGGGTTGTGGCTTTAAATAAGATATTGGATTGCAGATTTATATCATGTTTTAATGGCCGTATCCATGAATCGCTGATTTAGAGAAATGGATGGATGAATGCCCTTTATTGATCCCCAAGGGCATCGTATACTCACAGAAGTGGGGCGGTACTCACTGGTACATACCAGCAATTTTGCACTAAATACTTTTCACAGTAACGTGAATTATGCTTGTGTACTGGCGTTATGCTTTTCTGTCCCTCAACAAGACAGTGTGTGCTGTCACTTACACTTCTCTAAAAGCGTTAGTCTTGCTAGTCAAAGTTTTAACAATCAATAAATCTGCTGCATATTACAGCTTGTGGGGCCTGAGACCAGTTTGAAAAAAATGGAATTCAAAATAAAATTTTAACCTGGAAATAATAAGACCGTTTTAGACTTTTGACAAACTAAAACATACAATACAAACACACACACACACCTTTCTTAAAAGCTTTTTTTTTTCTGTATTTTTTTTTTTTTTTTTTTTTTTAGATTCTGTACCATTTAATAACTTTTTTGGGATTATTGTGACGTAATGTGAATAAATGAGTTGAACAACTACTAGAAATTATGTATTGTTTAATATTCCAGTCAAACACTTATAAAAAATATTATGTGGTTGAGTTAATACTACAGAAAATAAAATGCAATTTCTTCCTGAATAAGTTAGTTCAGTCAAGAACAAAGTAAATTATATATTAGTACTCAATTTAAGCTTGTAATTAAGGTGTAAATATCAATGTCATACAATTAAGGGGGTGATGAACTGAGAAATCACATTTTCATTGAGCTTTTGACATCTAGGAGGTCATCATATTATAAGAATATCCTGTAAGTTTCAGAACTGTCGTTGTTAGTCCATTAAAAGCTTTTTTTCAAAAACAATTTCCCCCAAGTTCATCGACGGGTGATTTGAAACTCATTATAATATGCAAACCTGTTATCCACTCACAGCAGTGGGCGTTTACTTCCAAGTCTTCAGTGCGAGACGCCCATAAAAAAACGAGTGTTTTTCTGCTATGCTCAAAACTAGGGTACAAAATAGCCTATTACTTATTCATTTTGATGTTTTTGAATGCAAAAACCAAGCAAACGTGATAACTTGACCTCAGACAACAAAAAAAGTTCAATAACCCCTTTTAGTAAAACCTACCCAACTTCCTTTTACGGGTGTTCCCATCATGTATTGGGACATGAACAATATATGGTTGCATTTTCACCTTTTCCCTGCTGTATTTACTGCAGATTTGTAGATTTAGTTACTTAATTTGCATTTAGGTACTTGTAAACTTAGTTAAATAGTTTTACTTAATGCCATATGTGAAATACTGAAAGTCCCCCTGTAGTCAATTATTGTATCCCTCAAAACTCATCTTTGATCACCAAAATGACATGTTAAGGAAAGAAAGAAAATCTGTCATGCCTTAAAGCCTTAAAGGGCTCTCAAATTTAATCAAAAATATCTTCATTTGTGTTCCGAAGACGAACGAAGGTCTTACGGGGTTGGTACAGCATGAGGGTGAGTAATTAATGACTTAATTTTCATTTTTGGGTGAACTAACCCTTTAATGTAGCTTGAATGTAACTCTACAACCTTGCCTCATTTAGCATATGCGGTTCTATGAATATGCAAATTAGCTCCGCCTCCACTCACTCACACCAGCTCAGAGATTCACTCGTTGATGCAGAAACACCAGCGATTTCAAACTGTGTTTTTGAGACTTTGGTTCACTGCAGTTTCAAGGAGAAAATACTCATCAATAAAAAAAGAGAAAATACTGCAAATAAAATGAATTTGTATATGGTTTGACTTAGAGCACATTAAAAACACCAAATAGACATATAAACAACATTTAAAGCTTGATTTTTCACGCAATACCAGTTACTAAATATAGGGGTGTACTTATTTTTATTCAGTTGGCAGACACGTTTTATGCAAAGCAACTTAAATTGCATTCAAGGCACACATTTTATCAGTTCATGCTTTCCCTGGGAAATGAACCAATGACCTCAGTTTTGCAGTGACATGTTCTGTTTGAGCTACAGGATGGCATTTTCTCCACAAAACACAATTCAATTATTGTGGATATATTCTATAGATTCAATAGTCAGATTTTGTTTGTTATTTGTTAAATATACAGTACTACCACCCAAAGCACATTCCAGTACTCCAATACAGTATATCTTAGCACTTTTTTAGAAACTACGATAGATGAAAGGTATATAAATGACTACACTTGTGTGTACAGCAGTTATAAATTAAGTTAAACTTTAAAAACCAATAATAAAATGCGTCAGTAGCTAAAGGCAGTTTCCTCTTTTGTTTTATTAGCTATTGATATGCTGATATTGTCCAGTCCAGCCTTTCAAGAAACCCATTTGGTTTTGTTTTAAGCATAGATCTTTTATTTTGTTTCTTCCTTTATCATGTTTGTTTCGCTCAACATTTACACAGCGAGTCAATCAGCCCCCGTTCTAATGATGATGTGAAATTATCATGTTTCTGCATAAGCTGCTGATTTTCATTTTGTTTGCCAGCCATCTTATCAAGCTGATTTTTTTCTTCTTTTGATTCGTAATCGTCCTGCCCGTGTTACAGCTTTGCCGTAAGCGTTCGTTGCATGTCAACCCCACAACGCTGCGTCCACAAAACAAGCGCAGTCTCGCGTATGCGACTGATAAGGCTGCAAGAGAAATTGATTGCTTGGTGCATCAGAAGTTGCCGTTTAACTCAGAAAATAGGCGGAGAATGTACGTGAGACTGTAGATATTTCCCTTTCGTGTCTGAGAACAAGCGGCGTTTAATTCCATCACTTTTATGCTAAGATAACGCATAATCAACATCAAAGGCGAGCTTTTTTCCTCCTTATCTAAAGCTCACAGGCAACTAATTACTTACAGTATTGTGTTAGACACCCACATCAGCTAATACAAGTTTTACACCAATATCACAATGTCACAAATGGGAAAACGGGACACGTATTGTTCATTATAATGTTGCATTGTGTTTTGTAGCATTTGGAGGAAGTTATATAGAACAAAGACTATGCTTTGCATGGGCCGTATAGCAGAAAAATGGTGTTTTACCGTGCGATTAGTTGCACATTTCTACTGGGAGTAAAGGAGAGAGAAGAGACAGATGGAAATGGTGAATAATTGCTCTCAATGCAGCAGGAAAAATGGATTTTACATGTTTACCTCTCACAGCACAGCATGTTAACCTCCCTTAACAATACTCACCGAGACTTAATGAGCAGAGTAAATTGTAAATCACTTAAGAGTCATTCTTTCAGATAATTTAGTAAATGCGTTGAGAACTTTAACTGTGATTTATTCATTCGTTTGATGTCAAGCGGTGGTCATGTCAATCTCCATAATTTCACTCACCCACACACAAACACATAAAAACGCGCGAGCACACACTCTCTCTCTCTGAAATGCAAATACTCAGATGGCATGCAAGGCAGATGGCACAGATTAATGGACCTAGACTCACAGTTCCTTTGCCTTGTCCCCTCCCCGAATGCTTATATATGAAGTGATAGCCACGAAAGCATCGGCTGAATTGCTTACATCTGGGTTTGGAGATCAACGTGGCGATAAGACCTGAGATAAGCATTTTGAAGTATTAAAAACTCCCCGTGGATTAGTTTCTCACCCTTACTCAATATGACAAACAGCCACAGCAGTTGTAAGCCTGTATTTTGAGCCCTAAACCTTAGTACAGTGGATTAACAACCATTATGAAGATTTACTTAATTAAGAAGCGCTGGAATGCTCCCCCCCCCCCCCCCCTCCACTTGATGTGTGACATTTAGCAGATGGCTGTGTCCATTAGGACAAAATATGTAATAGACACAAACATTTTATTGTCTGGTGTTTGACATTTCATTTCTATTTGAATGCTTTCTGTGTAACGTAATATTTCATGAAGCATACATTTGGATATATTGACAGCATCTAAAATGTAAACCCTTTTAGCTATGAACAAATGTAAATAGCATCACATTTAATGCGGTCAACGTATACGTAATTTGACAATAGGTTTCTGTTCACTTATTGAGTTAGCCTATACAGTAGTTTCTTTATCTTTTCAGCTGTGGGATTGTCTAAACATTAAACTTGTTTAATTAGCTATTGTAAAGTTACGGTTATTTCCATTTTTTTTACCAGTCATTAGAGGATTTTTGTTTGTGCATTTGCTGACAATGTGTTGATAACACATAATATTGAATGTTAATAATTAATGTTTAAAGGGATACTCCACTTTTTTTGGGAAATAGGCTCATTTTACCACATTTTAAACAGTTGGGTTTTACCGTTTTCGAATGTATTCAGCCGATTTTTTTTATATTTAGAAGAATATCAGTAACCAGACAGTTTTTGGTCTCATTGACTTCCATAGTATTTTTTTTTTTCCTACTATGGAAGTCAATGAGACCAGAAACTGTCTGGTTACTGATATTCTTCTAAATATCAGAAAATCGGCTGAATGGATTTAAAAACGGTAAAACACAACTGTTTAACTTTGGGGGAATGGTAAAATGAGCCTATTTCCAAAAAAAAAAAGTGGAGCAGTAGCGGTTCTAGGCACGGGCGAACCGGGCAGTCGCCCGGGGCGGCATCTCTTCATGTCACATGGGGGGCGGCACGAGCAGTTAAAAAAAATCTTCTGTGCCGCGAAGGTTTTCTGTTTTTTATCATTTCGATTCAATTATTGGCAATGGCGCCCCTGCTTGCTGAGAAGGTGCCGTGCACAGAAGCGATGTCAAGGTGGTCTCTTGATTAGTTCACGTATCGCGTCTTTTGCGCGCTCGAGGTCGTTATTTCAAATAGGCGATAGGCGCACGGGAAGCGCGCTCATTATACGCGCTCGCGGGAGGCGCGCTCATAAACTTTTCAGTATGGGAGAGCACGTGCACCCAAACACTTGGGTGTTTTTTCTTTTCTCCGTAAATAAATCTTTTAGCAGAGCTTCAGCAAGCGTTTTTCTGTGGTGGAAATACATTAGCTACTAAAACTTCTTTGTCATTGTGGAGAGCGCAGTGTAATGAGTGCATGGTTAGCAACGACAGCCATGGGCAAATCGGTCCGAACTTTACTATTAATAATAAAAGATTAATGTGCATACTGTGGTATGTACTGTGGTATGTAGATTAATAATAGCATTATAAATATCAGGAATGTATCTTTATTGACTCATTCTTTTTATAGAGATGATTGAATGCTGAAATATGAGGTTTATATTTTTATAAAATCTTTTTTTTTTTGTTAACCTTTTTTAGTAGGTAAGATAAAACAAACAAGATAAAACAAATCTTTAATGTTATTAACTTGGTGAATTGATTTCATTGTGTATTAGGCTTTTTGAACAAGATTCTGTGTATGTGATCATGTTGGTCACTATATTCATGAAATGAAAATAATTTACATATGATCAACTTTGTGTTTTTACAGTAGCCAATATGCAAAGTAGGGGTCTCGCCCTGGGTGTAATTCAAAGTAGAACCGCCACTGAAGTGGAGTATACCTTTAAGTTCATAACAGTACATATATTGTACATAATACATAACTGTACTGTAAATTTAGTGAAATGCAAATCTTGACAATGCTAACCTCTCAAGTACGGGCAAAACATCTTATCTCTGATCTCTCCATGTAGTGATTTATATATCCAATCCATTGTGCACAAAAAAATAATCAGTAGGTTAAATGCACTCTGATTATTTTTACATACATAGTATAAATATAGTGTTTGATACCTTGTAGCTTTCAATAAATGTTTGCATTTCCATTAAGTGTTTTTGCAATTTGACACGTGACAATTGTCTGTTTGCTTAGATAATTGTCACTAACACATTATATGCATTTCCTCCAGGTTTGTGAGAAAGAATCTTGTGAAAACAGGAAAATAGGCACTATGATAAAAAGCAATTATCAAAGCTTACACTTTATAAGACATGTTCAATTCAGCGCACATCCACAACTCTTTATTACCAACGTATTCAACATATGTTGTTGATGTAACGTGCTATTTAAAGACTAGAGAATAAGAAACGACATTTGGACCTTGATACTCAGTCATTCTTGATACTCAGTCATTCATATATTTCATCAAATTTCTCATGTTTAAACTTATGGATTTGAATGAACCTCTTAGCCTAAATATTTAACTTTGTTCTCTAACTGTTTTCCCACTGTTTATACTATATAATGTACATAAAAGATACCCGAAATCATAGCTTGTTACGGAGTTGTTCCATTTGTCGTCTAAAAAAAAAAAAAAAAAAATGGAAAGGAAATTAGTGATATCAAGGAACAAGGGGCTGGATTTACAAAAATTAAGACATTCTTAGGGTAAGTTTTTATGATTGTTTCTCAGTGCATTTCTTGAAGAATTCTGAAATGTTTTCTTAAAGAAATAGTTGACTTTTGAAAAAAATAAACTTTTGCTGATAATTTACTCACCCCCATGCCATCCAAGATGTCCATGTCTTTCTTTCCTCAGTCGAAAAGAAATTAAGGTTTTTGATAAAAACATTACAGGATTTGTCTCCATATAATGGACTTCAATGGGAACCAAACAGTCCAAGGTCCAAAAGACAGTTAATAACAGTTTCAGATGCAGCTTCAAATGTCTTTAAACGACACCAGATGATAAATAAGGGTCTTATCATGCGAAACGATCGGTTATTTCAAAACTTATTCCAAAAATGGAACTTTTCTAAGGACAAATGCTAGCCTTGCTCTATTCTGTGAGGCGCGTTTGTAACGTCACGTAATGCGTAATTACGTTCAAAAGGTCACGGGCGACGTAGCCAGAAGTACAGAGTCAGAGTGTTTACAAGATGAACGCATAGGTTGAACGTGCAAACTAACTCAAACGCCGTTTACAAAAAAAAGGAATTAAAAGTAAAACAACGATGTCGGACGATTTTGATTCTGTACTTCCAGCTGGAAAACCAAACAGAGCCGAGTCGAGCTGGTATGTAAAAAAAAAAAAAAATCCTGTAAATTTTACAGTAAAATACTGGCAGCAGGGTTGCCAGCCAGTTACTGTATTTTTTACAGTATATTTCTGTAATTAAATTTACATATTTTTACCGTTTTCTCTGATTACAGTAAATAACTTTTTTTACAGTAGTTCCATGAATCTTTGTATTCGCTATATCTAGAGGAAATATATAAAATGCGAGCTGAATTTTAAATGTTAATTATTTATCAACTGCATAAGCTTTAAACAATTGTTTTTAAATACATTAAGTGTTGTATAACACGCAACTTAATTCCCCTATTACTTCACAAAACAAACTATTCAACATCCTAATTTTGAAAAACAGGTCAACATTTATTTAATTTATAACTTTAAAACATGCATGAAAAAAAGGCATCAAACAGTGTATTTTGTATTGTTTTGATTTTATTTTTATTTACAAATGGACATGAAATTATTATTATTATTATTATTATTATTATACTGTGTAATGGAAAAGCGCCATTAGTGAATGTTTGGACTAGATTTGATCCGGAGCCAATATTTTTACAATAGTTTTCCAGGCTTGGTGGTTTAGAGCTTCATGTTAGGCATCACAAAGGCTAAGCCTTTGGGTTTTTGAGGTCAGCCTCAATCTGTTTTGTCCAGGTGTTCTTGGGCGGCAGTAGTTGGACCTTCCATTTCGCAGTCGGTATGGCATAAGTGACCGAACCACTGTAGTCTGCGTTTTTGGATTACTTCTTTGACTGTTGGTTTATTTTCTCACCTCATTCTGATGGTGTCATTTCGAAGACAGTCACAGAGGTGCAGTACATGCTGTTGGCACCACATTTGAACCCTTCAAGTTTGTTTAGATCTGCTTTTATAGCACTTTCAACATTTCAGATCCATATAGCACTACTGGTAGGACATTAAATCGCCCGAAATATATGAATTTTTGCTTTGACCATCAGCTTGTGCTGCTTTGACCCGAAGGCAGCGGAAGCTTACGGTAACCAATTCTGCAGACTGATGCCATTTTCTTTTCCTGCTCTATAGTGGGCTAAGATACTTGAATTCGCTATCTTATTTGATTTGGATGCGAGAGGTAGACAGCAGCTGATGAACCATCAGTTCTCATTACTTTAGTTTTGTCAGCAGGATTAATAGTTAGTTTGTAAGGTTTGGCTGCATTGGCAATATAGAATATCAGCGGCTTCTGCATCAGCGCAGTTGGGACGTCTTGACCATACGTCAACATCCGCTGTTTTAGGGTACCCTTTAACGTCGGTTAGATGAAGTTATCGAATCCTAGCCCTACCCCAGACCTAAACCTACCCCGTCACCTAACTGACGTTAAAGGTAAAGCATCAGTTGTATGACGTCCCAGGATCATCATGTAACTGACGTTAAAGGGTACCCTAAAACGGTGGATGTTGACGTCATCATTGCACAAACATTAGGACAGTTATGAAGTCAGCATCTCCAAATTGGACGCCTGATTATTGTGAACAATTTGTTTGTGAGCCATGCAGGGAACTATCCGTCCTTCTTTTTCATACACGCTTGGAACCGGCAACTGCATAGTTATTCTTAAGAATGTATTTTGTGAATCCTACCTTAGAATATTCTCAATTTTTGACTTGGGCCACCTAGAAATCAGACACCAGCGTTAGAAATCACCTTTAACCGTATACTGTTGCAACACCCTAGCATCATGGTGATGCGTTTTACACTACTAAGCAACATTTACAGAACATAATGAAGAGTTCAGATGCAAAAGCCTCTAAATGCCATTTGAAATGTTCTTCTTTAATGATGATTTTTATCAAACTTGTATATTTAAGTTCAGTAATTTCACTTAAATAACAATTAATAGGTAATTATCATTGCCATTTAAGTGAAATTACTGAACTTAAATATACAAGTTTGATAAAAATCATCATTAAAGAAGAAAATTTCAAATGGCATTTAGAGGCTTTTGCATCTGAACTCTTCATATTCTTCAGACAATGTTTTACATTTACAATTATTTTAACATTACTAACACGCTTTTACACATGCAGGGAAACACTTGTACACAAAGGTATCATCCTCCAAAAATGCTCATCAATCTAAATACGATATTAGATTAGTTAATCGTTCAGTAAGAGGTATTTCGGATTTCTGACACACACATTCTTCCCTGTTTCTCTTTCTCAAGAGCCCAGAGCTAAACTGAATTTATGGCTTGGCTAGCTTGGTGAATTTAGCTCCATCACATTTAGGGTGAATAAAATAACATGTTTTCCCACTCTGCGGAGGCTAAGCCATGCCAAAGAATGGGCTACTGTGTTTTTGGCATCTTTTTCCATCAAAAATTGCCAAAACAGCCCTAAGACAACATGGATATTACAACAAGGTTAGAAAAGAGGAGCTTTCGCAGCAGGTGATCAATCAGGAGCTAAAAACTAACCGTGAAAAGGCCGACTCCTGTAGTGACAAACCATTATCACGGTTCACGTTTGTGAATAAGCAAATTCAGTATGTTCAGATTATGCAGTAGAGGCAGGGAGTATTTTTTTGTTGTTGTTTTTTTTTTTTTTTTCCCTTTAATATTTTATTGTACATGCCGCATACTGTGAGGTGATTTTTGTGCTAATTAACAAATATATTATTCTGAAGTCATTCTGTGGGTTGACTGCAGGGGTGAATAAACTCAGGAATCTCCCATAGTTTCCCTTTGTCTTTCAATAGAATGGGCTTTAGTTAATCAAATGTTCCCCCTTTAACATCAAAAACGATTTCTTTGATCTCCTTTGTTATGGGTATGGAAATGATTTTCCCTTTCCTCTCTCTGAAATTAGAATTTAAGCCTGTCAAGCTATCTTATGGCTTCATACAGACTCATGATCATACATTTATGTTGCTTTTTTGTCCTGTTTGGAGCTTGACAGCCTCTGGTCACCGTTGTTGCTTTGATTAAACAGATAGCGTGAACACTTCTTTTTTTTCACATAAAAAAGTGAATTCATACTGGTTTCACACAACCTTAGTGTAAGTTGATGATTGCCATAATTTACATTTTTATTTGAAGCATGAAATGTGAAGTCTTAGGGGGCAAGTGTGGGCTTTTGGCATGTTCTGCCAGGCAGAAATGCTCAATGTTGTTTAATTTACACTTTTGGAGAGTATTCTGCTATTTCCATACAGTGCCAGAAATGTCCATTTGGATTGAAATCAGGGACTTGATTGAGTCATAATGTAGGAATTTAGAGGACAAAAAATGAAAAAAAAAAAGAAAAAAAAAAGCTGCCAACCCCTGATATACATACTTTTTAACAGTTCTTTTTGAGTAACTGCTTCTTTTGTGCCATCCAACCATCAACACCATGGATTAGTTGGTTTTTTTTTTGGATTAGTTGGGCTTTTCAAAGCACTGTCTGGATGACTCCCACAGGGACGTTCAAATATTTAGTGATTGTTTTGTACACTTGTACCCATTGTTTATTTTACCTCTAACTTCTCTGGCATGCTTTAGTTTTTATTTTCACAGCTGTCTTTTAGATTTGAGCATGCAAAATTACTTTGAATATGGGCAAGTGCCAGGGTTATGGTCTGTCTTGTCATGGAGGCTGTTTAAACAACACTTTTTCCCACTAAACCTTAACATATTTTATGTGTTTTGGGAGTTAATTTAAAAATTTTTTGGTGTCTGAAAATGCAAACTTTTGAAAAGGGGTTTCGAAGTGCAAGTTAAAAACTAGGGGTCGACCGATTATCGGCCTGGGGTGCGTTTCCCGAAAGTATTGTTAGCCAACTATGGTCGCAAGTTGGTCGCAATTTCCATTGAACTCTATTGGAAAACGACGGAACTTGCGACCATAGTTGGCTAACGATGCTTTCGGGAAATGTACTCCAGGGCGATTATCCGCGCCAATTTTAAGCATTTTTATGGTTATCGTTATCGGCCATTTTCAAAACCAATTTGCCGATAAAGTAATTTTACTTTGAAATGCACTATATTTTATTCTAGAAATGCTTTTTGATTACTAAAATTTTATTTAAACATTAAAATAGTCTTTAAAGGGATACTCCACTTTTTTTTGGAAATAGGCTCATTTTACCACTCCCCCAGAGTTAAACAGTTTGGTTTTACCGTTTTCCAATCCATTCAGCCGATTTTCTGATATTTAGTAGAATATCAGTAACCAGACAGTTTCTGGTCTCATTGACTTCCATAGTAGGAAAAAAAAATACTTATACAAAAATATAAATATATTCTTCTAAATATCAGAAAATCAGTTGAATGGATTCGAAAACGGTAAAACCCAACTGTTTAACTCTGGGGGAGTGGTAAAATGAGCCTATTTCCAAAAAAAAGTGGAGTATCCCTTTCAGTTTTACAAAATGTTTACAGAATGCTGCTGGGTGCTCCCTGCACTTTTTTTTTTTTTACAAACTATTATTATTATTATTATTATTATTAATAACAGTTCTCAGATTCAAAGATATGTTTAAAATCATTTAAAGAAAGTATTTGTCAACTTAATTTTGACATTAATTTACAGTTTTACACCAGGCATGTATCGGTTCAAAATATTGGTTATCGGTCTATTTGATCTGTAATAATCGCTATCGGCATCGGCCCTGAAAATCACATATCGGCCTAATTAAAAAAACTACGCTACGAACTACGAATTGGTACGAGTGATTCAAAAGCGGCTAATTCATACGACCTCACTCGTACGAATTCGTACGATTTGTCTAAACCCACGTGACTGTTCTGTTTAGGGGCGGGGTCAGGGGTAGGTCATTCGTACGAATTCATACGAATTGGCTAATTTGTAAAATATGTAAGATTTAGCAAAATCGTACTAATTCGTACAAGTGAGGTCGTAAAAATTGTTACGAATTAGCCACCTCGTAAAATTCGTACGAATTCCCGTGAGATCGGGATGAATAAAAACGGTCTCCAAGTAAACAACAAAAACGCGAATCTCTGAAAACGATGACGTCGTCCACATGCTTATTACATCGTCACACTATATCATCGCCTGTCAGGAGAATACATTGTTTTTAATAATTTTCATAGGTCCGTGTGAATGGGGATCGTTTTGACAAGGGTGTCTGTATGCGGAAAACTTAAGCATATCGTTGTCGTGTAAACGTACCCTTAGTTATGGTGTTCAGTTGCTGTTTTCCTTTGATCCAGTTTTCCCATGGGATTCATTTGATTCATCCTATTGACCTGTCCCATGTTAATTAGCTTGCACAGATTGTTTTACATCAATGTGTACATTGTTGTGTTCGCTCCACATTATTCTCCTGTTTATTGTTTTTATTATTGGATTAAAGATCCATTTCGAGTATCTCCTTCATCATGAGCTTCATTGTACCCAACCACCGTAACAGCAAAAGAATATTATGTTACATAAAACTCTTAATGAAAAATAAAAATTCATTAAACATATTATTGTCTCCACTCCGACAACACTCCAAACCATGCAGCTTTTGAGTTAGTTTTATTTTTAATGAGGTCAATCTGAGTCTGGATCTTCTATTGGTTAACTTTGGTCTGCTGTTTGAACTTTGGTACACAGCGAAAACCGATGTGCTTGTGTTTCCACTTTCCCTTGTTTACATGCATATGAAAGTACAAAGCCTAAAACTGCACCTTAACCATAAGGCTTTTTGTCTAGAAAATGTGCCCCTTTTTATGAATCACAAATCAAATCCAATTGTATGGTGATTGCGTTTGTTATAAAGCAGATAATTGTTTTCATTTGTGCATTTTTTTTTATTTGAGTTCTTAAAAATAAGTCACTGCAATTATAATAATTTTATATATTGATTAGGAGGCACTCTAAACAGACACGTGCAGATTTCAATTTAAAAAAAAAAATTATATATTTATTTTTTAACCTTTGTTGATAAGAGATTAAAACACTGTTGAAAGAGATGATGAAAATGTATCATTTTAAGCATTTTATCAGTAAAATGAATATTTTAAATTAATTACTAATAAGACATGCAACACGGCTCGTTTTTTTTTTTTTTGGCGTTTTTTTGTTCTTTAGAGTTAAGATGGTTTTACACAAAACCTAAAGTAAATTATTGGAAAATAAGATTATAGCAACATTTATAAAGCTAATTCCAACATAAATAGACAATACTCAAAGTGCTTTTCAGATGTGAATTAATTATCTTTGATCTGAAGCGATTCATCACTGGAGACCCCTCGCAGAGCAGGAATCAAAGACTTTGTCTCTGTCAGAATGATTCGCTTCCTTATGATATAATATGGACATCAGAAGAACCACGTTCGGCTCCTAAAATGAGCTGGTAATGAAACTATTGCGTTTGAAAAGCACTCAGAGGGAAAGCGAATAAGATAGGGACAGCTTAAATTAGATCTAATAGAAAATACAATACAAAATAAAAAGTGCCAAACGAATGAAAAATATATCCTGCTGTGTTACCATAGTAACCTTTTGTTTGTCAAGATGCGGGTAGTTGACAGCATGCTGGCATAGTGACTGTATGTGCGTACTTGTTTAATTTGAATTTGATGAGTGTCCATGTATAGAGGAACAATGCCCATGTCCTTGTCCATTGTGGAGAAGTGTCAAGGTTAGAGATGTAAAAAAGAGCGTGTGTAGGGGAGAGAAAGACGTTTGTTTGAACTCCCTGATGTGGAGTTGCCTAATGTGTCCCATGGGTGTCATTACACACACAAAGACGAGACACTCTTTAAACACACTACTCATACGCTCGGATACAGTCTTAATTATGAGTCTATCAAACCTGCTCCCTGCAGACAGCACACACACAGTTTCACACATTATTGCATAGAACAGGCTGTTACAACAAGTTCATGCAATTTTATGTGCATTTTGCATGAGGGCTGCTTGCATATGTATTTTACACATAACACTTTTTATGCATATTATGTCCTCATGCATAAAACAAGACCCATGCAAATATGACACTTATGCATACACACCATTTGCTTATGCTGGGATACAAGCTTAAATGTTTCCAGTTCTAGTAGAAGCTCAAGGGATGAGTGATTTGGATATTAAGAGTTGAACTGCCCAGACATGTTGTGATTTAAATGAATATGAAGGCTAACTTAGGATTGTTTTTTTTAGAATTTAGAATTGTTTTATTTATTTTTTTTCCCAGTGTATTTGATATTGTCCCATTGATATTAAGTGTTTTTCCAGTGTTGCCAGCTATTAAACTGAAACTACTGTCTGGATATGAGAATCCCCCCTAGAAAAAAAAAAAAAAAAGCACACTATGAATGTCCATTACTTATCAAAAGCAACTCAATAAGCTTATAATTAGTGGATGTGGCTTCACTGACATTTTCAGGAAAGTTTTAGGCCATGTCTCAAATGGCACACTTCATGTGCACTTGCAGTCAAAAGTGTGCATTGAGGGTGCATATCAGCCACAAAAGGGGGCGTTCCCTTCTGAAAACCAAAATGACAAATAGGACACCTTGTGGTCTGGTGGACTTAAAACTTTTGCTAATAATTTACTCACCCCAATGTCATCCAAGATGTCCATGTCTTTCTTTCTTCAGTCGAAAAGAAATGAAGGTTTTTGATGAAAGCATTCCAGCATTTTTCTCCATATAATGGACTTCAGTGGGAACCAAATGGTTCAAGGTCCGAAAGACAGTTTCAGTGCAAACTGCAAACTGTTCAAAGGGCTTTAAACGACACCAGACTATAAATAAGGGTCTTATCAAGCGAAACGATCACTCGTTTAAAAAAATAATAGTAATAATAACAAAGTTTAAGTTTTATAAGCTTTTATAAGCTCACCTTGCTCTGTTCTGTGACGCACTTTTGTGACTCTCCTGTTCGAACTCGTTTATCAAAATTAACAAATCTTTTTCCGAGTCATTTGGTTCATTCAACGAACGAATTTACTCGGAAAAAAATTTGATGAACGAGTTCGAACAAGAGAGTCACGAACGTGCATCACAGAACCATTTGAGCTTATAAAACTTAAACTTTGTTTTTTGTTTTGTTTTTTAAATGAGCGATCGTTTCGCTTGATAAGACCCTTATTCATCGTCTGGAATCGTTTAAAGCCCTTTAAACAGTTTGCAGTTTGTACTAAAACTGTCTTTTGGACCTTGAACCATTTGGTTCCCACTGAAGTGCATTATATGGAGAAAAATGCTGAATGCTTTTCATCAAAAACCTTCGAACCTTCAGGCTGATTAATTTGTCAATAGTTGCGATTTATCAGCATTGGCCATAATGCACAAGCACAGGCCGTAGCTGCCTGCTTTACTATTTATTACTGTTTATGAACAAATGCTTGGTGCCCATATATAGAGTGGTTTTAGATTAGTGCTCTGTTTAGATTTAGATTGAATTTGTTCTCTGGATATGATGTAAACAAAACAAAACAAAAATCTGTTTAAACTGAGACTTTGTTCAAATCTTTATTTTTTTGGTGGCTCATGCTGCATAACCCAGCAGATGCTCCCACATGGGAATCAACAAACACACTGAAACGATTCCGAACATCCTGGTGCCGTTCCAAGCCGAGAGTGCTACGTCTATCCGTACACTGCATGCGAGTGTTTATGTGCAGTAATGTTTTAAGTGCTTCCTCTGTGAAATGAGAGGAACAGATGGATTTGGCAGATCCCGTGGTACTGCTATCAACTCTGAGTCCCCATTGACACAGACAAAAACTACAGTCCCCCCCCCCCACACCCCTTTGTTAAGCATGGCTGAATCATAATGCTTTTCCCTCATTTATTTAGTTTTGATAATTGCTTTAGATAACGGAAATGCTGACGGATGTAAATGGGGATGCAGGGGATGCAAACCTATCCCTGGATGGCGAAATTTCAGCATCTGAACTGTTATATTATTAGATTATATATTATTATATTATGTTATATTTTTAAATATTACTAATTTGTTTAATATTACTTATTTTATCATTGTATTATTTTATATTTATTAATTTAGTAATGTAATTCATGTTAATCCTTATGTTTACCATTATTATTATATTCCCTACATCGCTTCATAAATGTACTAAAAACATATTACTTAATTTGTTAATTCTGGATCTTTTAGCTGTTGATAATTCAGGTTAATTGACTTCACATTAAAGTTGTTAATGTGATGGTGCATGTAAACTCATTAACGTTGCACTAATGAAGTATTAATTTAAACCAGCACAGTGCAGCTCTTACATTATATTTCTGCCTTTGGCCATGCTACTGTACTAGCTGTGTGGATACATATAATGAGTTGGATTTGACTATAATTCTAATTTTTATTCCATCAGAACTGTTTCCTTATGCACGAGGACCGTCATGCGAGCCTTCGGAGTGATTATCTGGGATCAGATTTTCCCCTGTCAAGATACATGTCAGTTATAAAAACAGTTCCTAGACCATCACTCACGCACCTGACACACTTTAAGAATAGTGACCCACGTTTCACACTCTGCTGTGTCAATCTGACAAAGCTCCTCTATGGTGCGTTAACATCGCTGTAAACTCTTCACCTGTCGATCAAACGGCAAATGATCGACAGCTAAGTGCTGCGCTATGGATTCATTACTCTCTCTTGGCTCTCTGATGCTAACTTCATACTTACTGTTATCTCTGTAGTATCTAACACAAATGTGAGCACTTACTTATTCACCTTCAGATTATATTACATGAGAAAAAAAAAAAACACTCACACACAAAAGCAGAGGATAAGTGACTTCATTTAAATATCCAATAACATTTTAACACTAGAAGTGCCAGAATTCCAAAACTACTAGAACGGCCACAAACGGTCATTTTGACCGTTAGATTCAAAACAGTGTTCATTTCTTTGACGAATAATTTTCGTAATTATTTTCGTCAACCACATTTTTTCAAAGACGGAAACGAGACGATAACTAAATAAAAACTAGGTTTGAATGACAAACTATGACGAAAATGAGAAGCGGTCAATAGGCTAATAATAATAATAGGACTAGCAGAACTGTTAGTGAACAGCCCATGCAGCAAAACAAACAGCGCAGGACAGGGCAGCAGAGCTCACCAGGATCATCCGATATGAATGGATCCGCCGTGTCTGATGATAGCAGCCGTCTCTTTTTCCTTGATGTGAACTCTGACTCTGAATCACTCTCTGATGATATATAGCCTATAACGTAAGTATTGATAACTGTAGTCTGGTTTTGTTTGTTTATTTCTGATCAACAACTAATGTAGAAATTATTATAAAGCATATTATATTATATTATATTATAACTGTTGACAGTTGAGAGAGAGACCACGATCAACCGCGGGATATTTAACAAAAAAAATATCGCGAAATTCAGTGCGGTCAATATGACCGTCTATGGCTGAAATAGGTAAATATGTTCATTTGTTTTGTTTTGCCTTACGTTTACGTAACTTAATTTATATGAAAATCATTTTAAATGAAAATACAGACAATTTTTAGGAAAAGTCAGGTACCAGCAGGATTTTATTATTTTTTTCAACAAAGTTATTGTAGATATAAAATTCAAAACGGTCAAAATGACCGTTGTGGCCGTTCTAGTGTTAAAGGGTTAGTTCAGCCACAAATTTAAATGATGTGTTTAATGACTCACCCTCATGCCGTCCCAAGTCCGTTCATCTACACTCTCAGAAAAAAAGGTACGAAAGCTGTCACTGGGGCGGTACCTTTTCAAAAGTACACTTTTGTACCTAAAGGGTGCATATTGGTACCTTTAGGTACAAAAGTGTACCTTTTTGAAAAGGTACCGCCCCAGTAACAGCTTTCGTACCTTTTTTTCGGACGGTGTACGTATCACAGTTTAAGATATTTTAGATTTAGTCCGAGAGCTTTCTATCCCTTCATTGAAAATGTACGTACGCTATACTGTCCTTGTCCAGAAAGAAAAAACAAAAAACAAGAAAAAAAAACAGATTGACAACAGAACCTAAAGACAATACAATGCTGAATTAAGTTGTAGTGTTTGTTATTTTTGGAGCAAAATGTATGTTCGATGCTTCAAAACATTCTAACTAACCCACTGGTGTCGCATGGACTACTTTGATGTCTTTATTTCCTTTCTGGACAAGGACAGTATACCGTACATACTGTACATTTTCAATGAAGGGACAGAAAGGTCTTACGCCGCCTTCACACTGGCAGTTGAAATCAGCTCCGTAATACACAAAGGTTCCCAACAGACAGTGAAAAGCGTCGGACGCGGGTAGAACAAAAATGGCGGAGAGATTAAAGGTTGATTCTGTCAGTTCTGAATGATCTCTCTGATGAGGGTTATAGAGATATTAATAGGTATTCTTGCTGCGTGAGGAACGTTGCTGAGGACGTTGACGTGTCAGGTCGACTAAAAAATCTGATAAGGTGGTCAATAGCTCAATGTCTACCTACAATTTAGTTGTATTAACTGCCCTAATAACGTTAGAAAGTTATGAAAATACAAAAATTACATGAAAAATGACAAAAAAAAAGTTACCGTTATACAATCATTATTTATTTTATTAAACGTTAAAAATTCAGGTTTGCTTATCAGTACCATAGCAACGCTCAACTTCCGCTGGAATTGTCGGATAGGAACCGTCCGTAGCTTTTCGCAAGAGTTCTTTTTTTTTAACGCATCCGGATGAGCAACGAACACGATTTTCTTCGCACCGCACTCGGTCGGACCCGTTTCGGACCCATTCGCATGCGATCTGCGAACCTCCATAAGAAATGAATGACTTCTGGTCATTTCTGTGTCGTATCGGAGAGGATTTCAACTGCCAGTGTGAAGGCGGCGTCACGAGCTTGAGACGACATGAGGGTGATTCATTTATGAAATCACTTTCATTTTTGGGTGAACTAACCCTTGAATACCAAGATCTTAGCAGGAACAGAGAAGTGACAGACAGCTTTTGTCTCAGCCATTGTTGAACTGCGTCGGAAGTGGACATGCACAAAGTTGACAAATCCCGCCCATGAAACCTGGAAGCGTGATAATCCCCTATAAAGCATGGCACAACCCCACTTAAATACTATAGGGCTAGACACAGGTGTGACACAGGCATAATGAGAGTTAGTGTTCAGCTGGAGCCTGATGAGAGGCGCCACCTGCAGACCAGGAGGAAAATAGCAGTCCAGTTATGGGTTCCTTACAGAAAGTGACAATAAAGCCAATTATACTGTTAGAATATTTCTGTTGCAAATGAATGCAAATGTTTAGTGCAAAAATATTTACTAGCACAACAGTTTTCAACATTGATAACTGATAATAATGTACATTTATTCCATTACAGGAAATTTAAAAAAATAGAAACGAAAAAGTGTTTAAAGTTTGTTTTAAATTGTAATTATATTTTACAATATTACTGTGTTTATTGCATATATAATTAAATAAATGGAGCCTCGGTGAGCATGTGAGACTCTTTCAAAAATATTTTTAAAAATGTGAACAATTGTGTATTATTGGCTAAAAGGTGAAATTGATATTGCAGTTGAATCTCAATTAGGTGAGAGATATGCGTTCAAAGTCAATTGTATTTAGAGTAAATTGTTGTAGAATATCTCATTCATTATACTGATTTTTATCTCTCTCTCTCTCTCTCTCTCTCTCTCTCTCTCTCTCTCTCTCTCTCTCTCTGTGTGTGTGTGTGTCTCAGTTCTGCTTACTCAGCTACTTTTAAAGACCCATTTTAGTTGAACTCATCCAGAGTTCAGCCTCAAGGACAACACCCCGATCTCCATCAGAGAGTCTGTCACTGCGTACGTGTAAACCTGTGTGCGTTTCAGACAGGAAGTAGAGTTGTGCGTGTCTGTGAGCTGATGAGTTATGCATTCACCCCGAACAACTTGGCTTGCATTGTGCATCTGTGTGTATGTTTATAGTCTGTATTTAGCAGTGAGTGTACATCTGGTTCAGTTCCAGGGAGAGTGAGGCGATAAATTCTTGTTTCAGTTAATCCAAATGTCAGAGGAGTGAATTGTTTAAAAAGCACGGCTTGAAAAAAACATGGGAGAGAAAAATGTTAATGCTAAAGAGCGTAGGGAAAGATTGGATTAATGGAGCTAGTGTGGGATGGAAGAGGGAAAGATGGGATAGAAGTGGAGGGAGAGAAAGGGCATGCATCTCTGTTCTGCATGCCTGTGTGCCAGTTCACTGCATTAGCGCTCTTCTTCAGAGGCTGACAGAATTTGCACATGATAGCGCACCCTGCCAAAAGCAGTGCACGAGCCCTGAGACAGACAGAGACAGAGAGAAAGAGAAAAGGGGATGGAGACAATGAGGAAAGTTTCCCCGAAGTAAGCAGACGCAATTGAGTTTTTAAAGGGATGGTTTTAAAGGGTACTCGTGTTATTTTCTGTAGACCATAAAAGATGATTTTCAGAAGAACGTTCACAGTACACTCTCAGAAAAAAAAAGGTACAAAAGCTGTCACTGAGGCTGTAGCTTTTCAAAAGGTACACTTCTGTACCCAAAGGCTGCATATTGGTACCTTGGTGGAACATATTAGCACCTAAAATGTACATATTAACTCCTAAAATGTAAATATTAGAACCTAAAACGTACATATTAGCACCTAAAATGGACATATTAGCTCCTGAAATGTACATATTAACACCTAAAATGTACATATTAGCACCTAAAATGTACATATTAACACTGAAAATGTACATATTAGCACCTAAAGTGGACAAAAGTTTACCTTTTGAAACAACCCGGTCTCATCCCAAGACGTCATATAACTGACGTTTTGGAACGCATTTTGACCATACGTCAATATTCGCCTTTTTAGGGCCCCCTTAAACGTCGGTAGATGAGGTTATGGGATCCTAACTCTACCCCAGACCTAAACCTAACCCTAAACCTAACCCATCACCTAACTGACGTTAAAAGTAAAGCGTCAGTTGTATGACGGCCCGGGATCGCCATCTACCGACGTTTAAGGGGGCCCTAAAAAGGCGGATATTGACGTATGGTCAAAATACGCCCCAAGACGTCAGTTATATGACTTTTTGGGATGAGACTGTGTTATTTGAAAAGGTACAGCCCCAGTGACAGCTTTTGTACCTTTTTTCTGAGTGTACTCTTGTCCATAGAATGAAAGTAAAAAGTTGTCATGGGCTGTCAAGATCCAAAAATATTCCAATTATTCTGAAGTGGGAGGAACAGACCAAGATCACAAGTCACATTTGTGCTTGTTGTGATTGGTCACGAGTCAAGTTATGATCAATGACTTTTCCTGCAATCTGTAGGTGTTCGACCAATCGGTGAAGGCCCTTTTTTTATGCATGTATGTATCTCGTAGATTTTCCCATTAACCTAGTCCAAAATACAACAGCAATTTAAAGTTTGGTACTACACAGAAACCATTGTCGATTGTCTGTAATAACTTACAACTGCGATCTAAAGTGGATTAATGGATTATTTTAAATAATGGGCAGACATGCATAATTTGTAGTGTTTTATGATAAACTGAACATTGCTGAGCATTTCTCATGTAAGCATTTCTCATTCTTTACTGTTAAAGAAATAACCCGAGCTCCATGAAAAACACATACAGAACATAATTGCAATCATATATTTATTTGGCTTCATGTTTGTGCGGAACCATGTGGAACTCATACTCAGGACATCCCTGTGGCAACATACGTGCGAAACACACAATACTTACCAATACGAGCCCGTTCTCATCCTTTGGCGTCATATAGGTGACGCCATATGTCATTTCGCCGAAATATTACGCACATGGCACCCTTTAGCGCCAATATAACACGCAGACCCTACCCATAACAGTGCGTGTTATATTTAACACTAAAGGGTGCCATGTGCGTAGTATTTCGACGAAATGTCATATGGCGTCACCTATATGACGCCAAAAAGCTGAGAATGTGTTGACCAATACGTACATCACTGCAGTTTCTCAGAAATGAACACTAAAGGCCGTAAAACCGTAAAAAAGGTGCAGATTATGGATTTATAAAGATGTGTTTTCATGACCTCAAAACACTTTTTTACCATAGTGTATGATTTGTAAATGAATATATTTTGGAGTTTTGAAGTTCATTAACCAGCTCCATATGTTCGGTTTTACTGATGTATAAGCTTTGCTCAATAGCTCAGCTGATGCAGAATTGTACTTGTAATGTGGAGAGCTCGGTTAAAGATCCTGTGAAAGACGAGTCACGATAAAACATTTCCAAGACAAGAGTTCAGAAACTAGCTAAAATGCCATGGTTGCGTTTTTAGGTTAAGTAATCTTTTTAGTGCCACACACCGGATATTTAAATTCAGAACTGATACGTACAAACTCAAACAAAATGTCATAATCACGTTCATCTCTTCCGGTAAAAATCTAACACGCTTTTAGCGCCACCCACTGGACAGTTCACTTTAAAACTGTCGCGAAACATGCACGACGCAACATATTTTGCAAAAATCGTTACAAAAATCTTTTTTAATGAGCCTGGGCTGGGAAAATGAACGCTACGCCATTCCATCTGTTTTTTCGATTCAAAAGCATGTTTGCGACGTACATTTTGCAGATAATTTACTCACCCCCATGTCATCCAAGATGTCCATGTCTTTCTTTCTTCAGTCGAAAACAAATTAAGGTTTTTGATGAAAACATTCCAGGATTTTTCTCCATATATTGGACTTCAATGGGAACCAAACGATTCAAGGTCCAAATGAGAGTTTCAGTACAGCTTCAAAGGGCTTTAAACGACACCTGACGATGAATAAGGGTCTTAATTTCTATAAGAAAGAAAGACGTGGACATCTTGGATGACATGGGGGTGAGTAAATTATCAGCAAAAGTTTTTTTTTTTTTTTTCTTTTTTAAAAAAGTGAACTACTCCTTTAAGGTTTAATCCCAGCTTAATCTAAGCCCTGTCTGTGTTACCAGGCCATGATTTGTGTGCGTGTGTGTATGTGTTATTATCTAAGCTTTACAGCTCCTCTTCATCATTAACTTCAATTGTATAATAAAGAGTAGCATCAACATTCCGTTAAACTTCTTCTTTTGTGGTTCTGGGATTAAAGGAACAGGGTTTGATATGAAAATCAGTAATGTTCTTTTTGTGTACTATTGCTTCAACACTTTAAAGCCTCCTTTTGAACAAATTTGACAAAAAAAAACAACAAAAAACAGCATGATGCTTCATAAAAGGCTTACAAGTGTAACATAATGCATTTCTCCATGGCATGAGTTGATGCTACAGCCTTAAAAAAAAAAACGTTTTAAGAAACTACTACATCTCCAAATTGCTTTTTACAAGTGATCTTAGATGTTCTACTTTAAGCAGCCTTTTTTTTTTAATGGTGTCTGACCGCTTTCAGCCTGGATTCTTCGAGGAGTTCAGGCTGGGCGAGGAAAGGAGTGGCACCCTAACTTCAAAGCCACCCAGATTTCACATGTGATGCAAGACCTTGCAATGCTTTCGCCTGAAGGGCATGGTCTCGCTGTGTAGCAGGTGTTTAGATAAGACTTGCCAAAAATGCAGAAATATAAAAATACCCCTCTATCATAGATATTATTATTCTAGAAAGAGCTGATTTAGACAGTTTAATATTGTGATGTGTTTGCATCATTGTTACCATGATTTAACATTGAATATGACAGCAGATTGGTGCTGAGAGAGGAACTTTAACTTAATGCATGAATCCTCAATATTGTGTGTTTTTTGAGTTGTATTTACCAAGCTGCTGCTTGTTTGCCATTGACGTTTACGTTTTTATACATGATATTCTTCTCGGCTTTTGAGATTTCAATATTATGCCTGATATCTTTTTATCTTTAAATTCAAACGTGAAATTACTGTCAGTCATTAAATATTGAAATCCTTGAAAAGATTTAATAAAAACAAAAGTAATTGTAGGTTAATTGCTTTTCATATTCTTCATCTAAGTTTTTATTTGTTTAATGGAGAATATTTGAGACGGTATAAATAAATATAAAAATGTTTTTTATGTTAATAGAAAACCATGGAACATTTATTCAGGCGTGTACTGTTTTGTATGGATGGAAGCGTACAACTTGTTAGCATGCAACAGTTTGATGTAATTTATGTTTTCAAAGCTCTGGTAAATGTAAGAAAATGTGATAAAGCCTTTATGTGAATCAAAGCTTATTTATACCCTCAAAGGAAGAAACAGGCATATTTTTCTCCGCACATTTTCCCTTTCTTTTATTCTTTTTTTTTCTCTTACATAAACACTCTTCAAAGGCAGGATGAGGCCCAGCAGCAATAATGGCAGACAAATAAAATAATTCTTTAGGCGTATGCAGCTAAATGGCTTAATCAGCATTTGAGAAGTCCTGGTTAAAAAAAAAAATGAGTAAAGAAAATAGTACTATTTTATTCAGAATTTTCTTATGGTCTTAGAGAAGAGAGCATCACACTGTTGCATTCCCTTTTCAGCATCATATTTCTATAGGCATCATTCAGCATATAGGTGACATGTTGTTTCACAAGCAACCATTAAAAAATGTATAGCTGAAAATATCCATTGAATAGAGCTGGGTTTGCTGTACCCATTGCATATTGGGCAAATACACTGCTGAAAATTTGTTACTGAGCATAACTTAAAGAGTTAGTTCACTCCAAAATGATAATCCTGTCAGTAATTACTCACCCTCATGTTGTTCCAACCTAGTAAGACTTTCAAACTATCCCTTTAAGTGCATCATTACATGAATTATCAAGCCCAAAGTAGTTCATCTAAGGCTGAAATTCTTGTTCAGTTGTTCTCCTTTGTTTGGAAACAATAGATGCACACAGGATTACCAGTGCTGTCTAGAACTACTTTGTCACATTATACTGTATATCTGTGCTCTTGTAACTGCTATTATAAACCTGCCGTACTAGAAATGAGTGGATAGGGGGTGGAGGAATAAAGTGTGGGAGGCGCTCATTTAGCACATAAGCTCACTCAAATGTAATTAACACTTTATTTATATCATTGCACTTTATTTTTAATTTAGATTTAGGGCAGAGTGTGTGGAGTCTCTCAAAGTAGGCTACATTTGTAAACCTATAAATGACTGTTCCCTTTCAAATGGTTCATTCGTATTACATAGCTATACGCAGTGGGAAAACTCCTTCTCCTCGATTTACTGAAACCTACAGTATATGTAAAACGCATTTGCAGCTGCCCACTGAGCGTCAGGCTTGCTCATAGGCTGTGCTGCAGAAACTGCACATCCAATGGCGCGGGCGCATCTGTGCGACCAATGAAACCACTCTAAGTCATTACACGTCAGAACGTATCAAGGGGGTGAGGTCTCAGCCTATACGCACAACCGGCGCATCCGGGAACTTAACTGTCAATTTTTTCCCTGCCCCCTTTTGGGGGAAAACAAACTAGACTCCCGATAGACTTCAAAACAAAATAACGGCAAAAACCAACGTCCGTACACAGCCGACAGGCGTAAATAACTTAAGAAATCACTTATATAAAACATGTCAACTAATTATATGTCCACCCTACCTACCAAAGAGCGTGAAAGATACATACACAAACTTAATTTGGCCAATTTAAAAACATGTCCCTTTATTCTCCCAGCGTCAAATTGGTGTAACAACCCCACCCAGTGGCCAGAGGTGTCTTACCCGGACATTTACTTGTACCTCATCAGTCACAAGGTAAGCCAGTGAATGATTTTATTTCGTTACTTTTTTTTTTTTTTTTTTACTTTTAAAGTAAAAAACCTTAATGTATATGTTATGAATTTATGATGATGATGGTGGTAGCCTGGGCTAGTTGATAATGGGCTTAAAAAAAACTTACGCTCTATGGCAGACAGGGTGGACATATAATTTACTTGACATGTTTTATATAAGTGATTTCTTAAGTTATTTATGCCTGGCGGCTGTGTACGGACGTTGGTTTTTGCCGTTATTTTGTATTGAAGTCTATGGGGAGTCCAACCCGATCTCATGAGAATTCGTACGAATTTTACGAGGTAGCTAATTCGTAACAATTCGTACGACCTCACTCGTACGAATTAGTACGATTTTGCTAAATCGTACATATTTTACAAATTAGCCAATTCGTATGAATTCGTACGAATGACCTAGCCCTGACCCCGCCCCTAAACATAACCGTCACGTGGGTTTAGACAAATCGTACAAATTCGTACGAGTGAGGTCGTATGAATTAGTACGAATTAGCAACTTTTGAATCACTCGTACGAATTGGTCGTGAGATAGCGTAGGGGAGTCTAGTTCGTTTCCCCCAAGAGGGGGCGGGGACAAAATTGACAGTTAAGTTCCTGGATGTGCCGGTTGTGCATATATTAATCCCCGAATTCGCCATTTTACTCCTTTTTTACTCCCGTCATTTTACTCCTTCAGCAACAAACTACACGTCTCTGACTATTTACTGAGCCTTCGCAGACAAACAAGCCTTTCAGCCTGAGCAACTACGCATTTAGCAGATTAGGCCTTCTCAGCCAAAGGTGTCCTAGCACGAAGAGAGGGCGAGTGTCCAGCGCCTGCTGGACCAGTCTCAAGGAATCCAACAAAACTTCCCACAGCCCCCTGTTCAGTTCAGGCGGCTGGGGATTTTATTATAGTAAACAGGCCCGCAGCAGTAAGCGCGTCTTTGCAAACAATCGCCGTTTTCACGGCAAACCAAATAAAGCACAAACAAAGAGTATGTTCAGAGACTATTTATATAGAGACATGCCACTTCCTCAATCCTTAATACAAATGTATAGGGAAAACCCGTCACACCAAAGATGGCGGTTGTATACAACGGTCAAGCTGGGAAACATTTAAATACGTTAATTTTTGAAAAGGCGGCAGATTTGATATGCAGTGTATGTGTGCGTTGTGTAAATATCAGACATCCCAAGTCTCCCAGAAGTCCCGGGTGTCTCCCGCATATTGATAGAGGCTCGCTGATCCCCACAAATTAGTTCAAATCTCCCAGAATCTAGAGCGAGCGAGCAAGAGCGCGCACATACTATTTCGAACTGTGCGGCGCGCGTGACAGAGAGTGAGAGAACCCTTGCGCATGTGCAGTAAAAGTATAATCTGTGGGAAAAACGGCATATTAAACCTTATTTTAGGGCAAAGTCATCAAACTTTTTCAGCGACTTGGTTTGTTTCACAAGCACAACACATCCTCTGTTGTAACGCTGACTTCTCCACACGCTGAAGACTTCTTTCACTGAAGACTGCTCTCCTGTTGGCATTGGCTTCTATCAAGCTAGTGGGGGAACCGCAGGCTCTCTCTGTGAGCCCGGCAAGTCTGGAATTTGGTCCTGATGACTCCGAAGTCATCCTCTAGCCCAGGCATCGTTATGTTGATAGTGGAGGCCATTTCTATGGCCTATACCTCAGTGGATCAGGTTTGCCCTGTAGGCGTCAAAGCCCATTGATGATCATTCACAGCATCAAGCTACACCTATTGAATATGGCCTCTAGTGGCCAAAATCACATACTGCGTCTTCAAATGTATAAGTAATTGGTAATTGGTCTTCAAATATATAAGTAATTGGTAACAAAGACACCTTAAAATAAAGTGCAACCATTTTTTTTACTGATGATATATCCATATAGCCCTTAATATTACATTTATTAAATATTCTGTTAGTAGGGGTTTATGAAAATAGTACAGCAGTTGCTGTGTGGTGACTTATCTTTCTATCTTTAGCAAAGCAACTGTCCGCTTGGAATGCATCACTCATTGGCTGTGATGGACAGCTGATTAATGCTGCTATTCTTTCATTATTCACAACCCACTTATTTAATCACTGACTCACCAAACGAGTCAGAGGTCAGTCAGGCATTTTAATAGACTCTTCTCCCCTATCAGCTAATTATGTTTATTGCCTCCTTGAAAATCGTTTATTAATGCCTGTTAGACCCAGAAAGATGATGCAAGATGGCACCGATGATCGCATTTACCGGGACGGGTAATTACCGAAACTTTTGCTGACCTTTGACCTTGGCTCATATGTGCTCTAATCAGTTGGCTGCTCAAAAGGTTAATATGTCAAAGTCTACTAATGAACCAGTTCACTCCTGACCTTATTTAAACAGTCTACGATGGTGTTAAGAAGCGTGAGCAGAATGTTTATCAGCTTGTGTGTTTTGATGTTTCTAAGGGTTGCACTTTATTTTACAGTATTTGCTCTTGCATGTACTTGCAGTATACTAAGAAAGTACTGGTTAATGTAAGGTGTGGTTCAGGTTTAGTACTTAGTTATATTACCCAGTTATCGGAATTATTGTAATAAGTACATAGTGTATACCTGGGGAACAGGACTGTAAAATAAAATGTGACCAGTCACTGTACCGATAAACAATGCTGTAAAACCGTATTTTTACATTTTAGATGTATGAAGCAGTTGAAAATTGTGGCAACAGATTACAAGCAATATTATTAATTTAATTTAACAAATTAGACAAATTACAACAAACATAAATTGAAGTCACCATTATGGTGATCGGTGTTTGTTTTAGGTTTGTTTTAAAAATTACAGTTTTCTCCTTCAGTGATTCTGCTTGTTAACATCAGGTGTCTTCAATGTTGGCAATATAAAATAAAGAGTTCTTAATTAATTTCTGATGTCTTCATTATTAGTACTGTTTCATTAAAATCTGTTAATGAGTTATTATTGTTAATCTTTTTTTGTGTAAACTGTAAACTCATTTTAAATGGTTAACTTTTAAGGAATAATTTGATTAATTATTACTCAATTCTAATTTGTTAAATTTAATTAATAATATTGCTTGTAATCTGTTGCCACAATTAGATAAAGCATATTCATTTTTACAGTGTACTTTGTGCCTTTTGCCCCATGCTGGTGAGGCTTTTACATCAATTCATCCATCCATCCATATATCTATCTTTCTTTCTATCCATCATAATAAAAAATAATTAGAAAAAAAAAACACAATTTGGATAACGATTGTCCCTCATGACATCATGGAAATAGCAACTGATCCAACCAATTCCCGATGGACAAAATCAACATCTACTCTACATGTTTTCCTTATTTGAGAAGCTGTTTAACTCGTCACAATAGGGAAGAGAAGACTATCTCAACTTCCATTTCATGCCAACTTTGTAATCGTGTCCGCAGTTTATGCATGTTCAAATAGCAGGACACAATTCTCCAAGTTCTGTACCACTGAAAAGACTGTGGACAAGACTTTAGCATTAGTTTTGATTAGAGTTAAACTACAGTTGTGTAGTTTTGCGCTTTGTTAGTCGCATAGCATGTCACCTTCTAAAAGCAGACCGGGGCCTGGGTGTCATGTGGTTGGCCACCCCTGACTTCAAGTTTGTTTATTCCGATAACAAGGCTTTCTTTTTATAATGTTACATTTCACTTTTGAGGCTGTTTCCTGGCTCTGGGCTCTGAATGCACAGTGGACGTCTGTGGTAACAAGAGCCTGAGCTCCAGGGAGGAATCTAAGATGGGCTCATGCAGAAGGGGCCTGGTGTTTTTGCCGACTGACCTCTCTAGCTGCCGCTAGCCTGTGTAATGCTAATTCTCTTTCAAGTGTGTTACATTAGCATCTGTTCGCGGTGCGTCCTGAGCCAATCAGCTTTGATCTGAACATTCTGTCTTTTCAAAGGGCTAAAAAGAGCCCTAGCCTCAGAATCTGCATCGCTCGCGAATGCCGGTAGACTACCAATGATAACGCCCACAGACTATAATAACCACGGCCCGCTAACAAGGAGAAAAGGCTTAGCATGTTGCGTCAGTGTTGTCAGAAGTGCACACTCGCTTGTTCTTTTCGCAAACTGTAGGCGTTGCAGTGTCTGCTCGACGAGAGCTTGTCCATAAAGTGCAGTCGTCTTTTGAGAGCGTTGCACTGAGGAACACTTCACACAACTCTTAATACATAAAAAGAGCGCGCTACCCTTGACTTCCGGGCTCTTTATCATTTAATTCAATATGTTTAGTGCTGTTAAATCTATTGACGAGCGCTAAGCCTCTTTTAACGCATCAGTAGTCGTGCCTTCACAGACGTGTGAAGGATTAGCAAATTTTATTTACCCTAATGTTTCCAGATTGATTATAAACAAAATTAGGTCAAAACGTTTAGCTCTTCCACCTGAATTCCTGCTCAACGCCTGGCATTATGTTAATCGGCTGTTAGCAGACTTTTCACAAAAGAATGTCTTAAGCCAAAATGCAATTACATTTTTTTTTTTTAAAATCCTGCTTCTTCCTTTCATTATCCTTTCAACAAAATAAAGTTTACTTTGTCAATGTGTACGTGCTTCAGTTCAAAAGTGCATGATACAAATTCAAAGCCTGAAACGCTAACACCTTTTTTGAAATGAACATCTGCTGAAAATGTTCAGTGGATGTATAAAATAAGAAAAATATTTTAAATCATATCAAATTAATTTAATCAATTTATTTAATTTGATATATATATATATATATATATATATATATGAATTATAATCAATTATATTATAATTATAATTAATTATATATTAATTTTAATAAAATACTGTGTGTGTATATATATATATATATATATACAAATCACTATATTATTACAGGCTTTTTCATTTATTGAAACCGTTTATATATGCACATAACAGGTATCCATTTATATGAGTACAGTATTATCTTATTATGTAGTTATTTTCTTTTTTGAGCAGTTTGTGAAATTATCTTCTTGAAAGAGTTAAAGGGCCACAGGGATCAGATCCAAATCCCTTGCTATTTATTTGCACTAGACATACACACACATGTACTCTGCTTCTCTTTCCAGGGGTGAAAGCTATCCACGGCTTTAATTATGTCCCTTCTCTCTCCTTCTCCCTCCCTCTCCTCGTCTTCTGAAGTATTTCCTCTCTATCCCCACATACCCTGTAGCTCTTCCTCTCGGTACCTACTTCCCTTGCTTACTTTCTTTTTCTCGTTTTTTTTTCCCCCCGTGGTACTCTACACTTCCCCTCATTTATGTCCCTTCCCTGCACTCTCCATTCCACAACCCCACCCCACCTCACCCCACACACCCCTCCTCCTCTCTCTTTCTTTCTCTCTCTCTCCATTCCTCTTTCAGTGGTAATAGGCATCTTCAGAGTTTCAAGTATGGGTTGTTTTCTGTTAAGCTACTGAATGTTAGTCAACTCAGAGCTATTAATAGAGGCTGTGAGTATCATGTGCAGTTGTTTTGTGATGGCTGAACTGTGTCCATTTTTCTGCCGTTAGTTTGTTTGTCTCGGTGAGTTTGCTGCACTGTCCTGCGGGTCTGAGCTGTGGGATGGAGACTTACGATCCACTGGGGCTGCAGTGGCACAATTCAATTGAAGAATTCAATTTACATGTTTTCTCTGTCAAAGTGATGAATTGTGTGCAGTAGAACACAGTCTTGGTTTCACAGACAAACATACATGCACAGACACACACACACACACACACACATTTATGCTGTATACCACGCTTGTTTTTTCTTTCCTTCTTTCTTTCTTTCTTTCTTTCTTTCTTTCTTTCCTTCTTTCTTTCTTTCTTTCTTTCTTTCTTTCTTTCTTTCTTTCTTTCTTTCTTTCTTTCTTTCTTTCTTTCTTTCTTTCTTTCTTTCTTTCTTTCTTCCTTCATTCCTTCCTTGTAGAGATGACTGAATATTCCTTTCTGTTCCTTTCCTTTCCTTTCCTTCTTCCTGTAAATTTCCTGTCCTTTCTTTGTTCCTGTCCGTTCATTTCCTTCTTTCTGTCCTGTCAATATCCTTTCCTTCCCTGTCCCATTCTTCCTGCCCTGCCCCCTTCATTTCCTGTCCTTTCCCATCCTTTCCTGTCATATATTGTCCTGTCCCTTTCCTCCTTCTTGTCCTGTCCCTTTACTATCCCTGTCTTCATGTACTGTCCCTTTTCTTTTCCTGTCCTTTTATTTCCTTCATTCTGTCCTGTTAATTTCCTTTCCTGTCCCTTTCTTCTTCATGTACGGTCTCTTTTCATTTCCTGTCCTTTCCTTTCCTCTCCTGTCCCTTTCCTTCTCCCGGTCCTGTCCCTTTCCTATCCCTTTCTTATTTATGTGCGATCACTTTTCTTTTCTTTTCCTGTCCTTTCCTTTCCTCCTTCTTGTCCTGTCAACTTCCTTTCCTGTCCCTTTCATCTTCATGTTCTGTCCCTTTTCCTTTATTTTCCTGTCCTGTCCTTTCCTTCTTCTTGTCCTTTCTCTTTTCATGTCCTGTCAATTTACTCTCATTTCCTTCTTCCTGTTCTGTCAGTTTCCTTTAAATTCCTCCTTCATCTCCTGTACTGTACTAGAATTCATAATTCTGTAATTTCCTTTCCTTTCCTGTCCTGTCTTTCCTTTCCCTTCCCTTCCCTTCCTTTCCTTTCCTTCCTTTCCTTTCCTTTCCTTTCCTGTCCTTTCCTTCCTGTCCTTTCCTGTCCTGTCTTTCCTTTCCTTCTTTTCCCTTCCCTTTCCTTCCTTTCCTTTCCTTTCCTTTCCTTTCCTTCCCTTCCTTTCCTTTCTTTCCTTTCCTTTCCTTCCTTTCCTTTCCTGTCTTTCCTTTCTTTTCCCTTCCCTTTCCTTTCCTTTCCTTTCCTTTCCTTTCCTTTCCTTTCCTGTCCTGTCCTGTCAAATCCTGTCTTTCTTTTCCTTCTGATGACGTCCTGTCTTTCCTTTCCTTCTGATGTTATTGTGCAGTCTCTTTCCGTGTATCCATCCTATTTGCTGCTATGTATTAATCAACCATGCCGTCCTGTGGTGACGGGGCAGTGAGGGCAGAGAACATCTTGTTGCTATCTCATTCGCACACACCTCTTTCCCAGTTGTCAAATCGAGTTGAAACAAGCTAATTATAATCGTACCTGCTTATTTAGAAGGTCACTGCGCAAAATCAAGAGGAAGGAATAGATGAACTCAAAGTTGTCTCATGTTAGCAGCAGGGCTATGCTGATGGGTCAGTATAGTGACATTATTGACTTGAGTGTGTGTTATGGGGACAGCCTTAATGAGAACCGCTGCACAGTGTGCTCTTAGTCTGAGGGACATAAACAGCATTAAGCTACATTAAAGAAGATTAAGCCAAGCAATCAAACTCCCGTTTCCATGGCAACGTGTTGTCATTACTCTGGGACGGACAACCCGGCCAAACGACTTAACCACAGAGATCAACTTAATGCTTGCTTTTTCTCTCTCTCTCTCTCTCTCTCTCCTCTCTCTCTCTCTCTCTCTCTCTCTCTCTCTCTCTCTCTCTCTCTCACTTGATTGCATGCTAACTCTTTCCTCCCTCTCTTTCTATTTTTAAGCAACTATAATTCCCGATGATCACCCCATCCTGATCCAGATAATCCTCTAGAATACCTTTTATTTAGAAATGTTAAGCTTATTTACACAAAAGACCAAAATGACTGTATTCTTTCCTTTTTATTCTCCATTTTCTCCTCAAGCAGAGAGGTGATCGAACTTACTAGATTTATTTCTATCTTTTTTTGCACACTCTGGCATCGCTTATACAACACTCTATCATTATAAAAGAAGTCACCAGCTGTTAAACAGTTAATGGACAATCAGCTTTATATATATATATATATATATATAATCAGATTTATATAAACTTGTGAAATTGGAGAAATATTGTCAGTGTCAGAAGACACTGATTGAAAATAAAATATAGCTAAAATATTCGGACATGCCACTTGCAACATCAAGGTCATAGGTCTAGGAAACAAACAAAACAAACAAAACTTACAAACTGTGTACACTACCGTTTTGCTGTTCTTTTGAACTTTTTATTAGTTAACGAATCCTGAAAATTGATTTCACATTTTCCACAAATATATTGTGCAGCACAATTGTTTTAACATTGATAATAAGAAATGTTTCTTGAGCACCAAATCAATATATTATAATGATTTATGGTTTATTTTGTGACCTGGAATAATGGCTGCTGAATACAGTTTTGCCATTACAGAATGAAAAATAAAAACACATTTTAAATTGCATGCATATTTTATTAGTACTGTTTTTATCAAATAAATTCAGCCTGCCAAATGCACACAAACTGTAGAAAATAAATTATGAACAAATTCAAGTACGATGACCCACAAAATTCATTGTCGTTTCCAAATTCAAAACAAAAAAAACTAAAAAAATGTGTTGAGAATTGAGGAACAATTTTGTTTGGATGTTCTTTTATGCCAGTGAGTGGAGAATGGAGAACCTGGAGTGGAGTTGGAGCGGAGTGACAGAATGCTATGAGCGGTGGAAATTGTTCTCGCTCCGCTCCACTTACTCACTCTCCTGGCTTCCAGGCATGTCAGTCAGTCTCAATGCATCGTGAGACAGTGCACCGTTTTCATTTAAAACTGCATTTGACAGATATGAATAATCACACTGTTGAAATACTTTCCGCTGACCCCAACGTGTGCTGAATGTAAATGGACTCTGTATTTTTGTTTACTCTAGTCCCCTCATGCCATAGTTTATCTATTAATTGAGTTCGCAACATTGCAGCGAGTGACGGAGATGGAAGGAGAAAGGATATTGATATTCACTCTCATCTCTCTCTCTCTCTCTCTCTCTCTCTCTCTCTCTCTCTCTCTCTCTCTCTCTCTCTCTCTCTCTCTCTCTCTCTCTCTCTCTCTCTCTCTCTCTCTCGCTGACTCTTCCAGGGGGAACTTTTACTTCCAGAGGATATTAACATATGGGAAACAGGGCCTCCATCTGTCTGTTCTCTCACCATACATTATTGCCTCTTTATATATTTCAGCCATCCCACCTTGTGTTTCTACATTTAGTGTGTTATTCATAGGGAGTTCACAGCAGACATGAATCTCTGTGTGTGTTTGTGTGTGATGGAATGTGCATGTGTGTGTATGCTTTCATGGGGACGATGAATAAGGTCAGTGATCTACAATCTGGGGACAGTACCAGCACCGTTAACCGTTCGTGACCCCCCTGAGAGACATTTTACCTGCTGCCATCTGCAAGGGAGACCCACCGTGCAAATTAATTATCTGAGAGAGGGTGTGTGTCTGTGTGTGAGTGTGGCCTTGTAAACCCTACATTGCGGGGACAGTGGGTGTGTTTTTGGTCTCCATTAGATAAACAGCTTATAAATCACACTAAGTGATGTTTCTTGAAGATGAAAAATGCTGAAAGTTTTCTGTGATTGGTAGGATTCTGTGATTGGTAGGGATTAGGTTATAGAATATACAATGTGTGTGTGTGTTTGTTTGTTTTGGTCCTGAAAGTTAAATAGAGGAGCTGATGGTCTTGTAAAAGTGTTGGAAGAATAATTGAATGCATAGCGTTGGGTTTATTGGGATTTTACATTGGAAGTCCAGTTGTTTAATCATATAAAAAGTAATAATTTATTTAAAATTATTATATTATCATAATATAAATTACATAGGAATATAAATCTAATATAGGTTTGATTATATATATATATATTTTTTTATATATAAATTAAATAAAAAATGTATTTATTTATATTAACAAGGATTGCATAGGCCCAAAAATAAGCACATTCAAACGGTCTTATTTACTGGCCTAATGCCAAATATATGTATTAGTATCAGCCATATTACCAAGTGACAGAATTTGTACCATAATTTTTTAAAGTTTGCACAGCCAAACAAAGGATTTGAGCGTTTGTCTTTTTAATAGTTTGTGAACCAATTTATTTTGTTATCCTATAGCTATGCATGGTTTGTTGCAGTTTATTATTTTCATTTAGCAATGTATTTTCCCTTCCGTCTGCGATCATATCAGAACAAACCTGTGAACCGTTTTTTGAGAACTACTGAAGCATGTGTTTGCGTGACTGAGAAAAGTTGAGAAGAGAAAAGTGTGGAAAGAAGGAAATGTGCATGTGGGTGTTTGTAAAGAGTAAGTGGAATAGTAGCAAGATTAGACTTCACACTGATCTATAAGTGTGTGCGTTTGACAGTTGCTTTTAACGAGAAGTGGAAGTGAACTTCCATACACATTTTAAACGACATGATGAATTTTAGTGGTGAATGTTCTTTTGGGTCGAAATAAAATCACAATTTGGCAGTGTGGTTTTTAATTCACAAAGGCTGCAAATGAAATGAATGTATGCACTGCGATTCAGAGTAAAGCACAGCACCGTGTTCTTAAGCAAATCATTATCTCATATTATTTGGCAGCAGATATTAGGCTGCAGTCACTTTGATGGTGCGTTCACTAGGAGTGCAACGGTACAGATAGCCCACGGTACGGTCCGTACCTCGGTTTTTGGGCCACGGTCTCGGTTCGGTTTCGGTACATGTTTTGTGCAGAAAGAGACTGCTATTTCATCCCAAAAATATGTTTTATTTTTCTTATGAGCATAAACAGAATGTCACAGTAGGAAGAACATCAATGTGTATGGAATAAATTAACACTCTAGTCTGTACTGAACAACACTAAGCAATACAACCTCTTCAAATACCACTTATGATATACAAAATGTAAACGAGCACACTTTAAAATATTCAAGTGGATCCCAATTCCAAACCTTGATAACTGGTAAATGAAGTGATCAATGTGAAAGAAAAAGTGCACTTTTACCTTTAACAAAAATTAGCTTGTGGTTTGAATAAAAAGAGCAGAGCAAAATAATATAATAAAAAAAAAAAATACTGCATTCAGGATACAAAGTGCAATGTTACTAATCCACTTTTGAGAGATTCTTGTGCAAAAATATACTGCAGTCAAACATTTGACTGGGTTTGCGTTATGCATCCGCTATGTGCTGGGAATGTAGAGAGTAGGCTACGGAGCCGGAGGTGAGGCGTTTATTTAGTAAGCGTGAGCGTGCTGGGGCGGGCACGTATCTTACATTCGCAGCCTGACTCATATTATTCAATGTGCGGCGGCTCACTAACAACAGTTGGCTGTTTTGAATGAGACGACCCGTCTGAACGGGGAGCGCTTTATGAACATCTATGACGCGCGAGCAGCGCCGGTCTGTTCGTGTGTCTGTTAGAGTGAGCGCTCGTGAGCGACACACACATAACCTGACGAGGTTGAACTGGCCGTGTGACAAAGCGGGCATAAGCTGGACACAAGCGCGAGTTCACGGGCGAATTTAATCCATATATGATATGGATCTAATATAAGGCACACTGTTGTTTTTTGAGAAGATTAAAGGCTTTTAAGTGCGCCTTTTATAGTGCGGAAAATACGGTTAAAGGATCAGCACGAACTCTATGGCAGAACCGAAGTCCCGCGGGACACGAGGTTAGATTGTCCCGTGCAGGGCTTTTACCGTGTACCGTTGCATCCCTAGCGTTTACGTTCTATGGTAATTATTGTAAATACCAAAAGGCGACATGGAAAATGCACGTGAACACCCCTTCGTGTGGGATTTTTCACTGTGCATCTCGTAGAATGTTTTGATGCACGAGTTGCCGAGATGAGAACCTTTGACCTTTTCAAAATGGCGGAGAGCAAATGGTATAAATATGTACTATTCATGAGCTAGAAAATATACAGCATATTATTTACTGTTTGGGTTTTGATATATCATTGTCTTCCTGTAGCAGATGACTTAAGCAATCTAAAATAGTTTTAGCTAAATAACAGGTCTGGATCTCCATCTTTTTACCACATTACGACAACAAAAGCACTTGAACGCAACACACTGGTAAATACCAGTTCACAAGTGGAAAATATCATATTTCCCATAGCACATGAACACACCAAGACCTGACGCACAGGTCAATTATATTGTTACACATTCTTTCTCAACTGATTATATTCACTTAAAACATAACTGCACTGAAAAAAATGATTTTTGCTGCTTGTTCAAATCGCTTAATTAAAATTAGCTTAAGCAACATAATTGCTTTACATTTTGTCCAAACTTAATTTGATTGTGTCCAATCTGCTTAAATATATGTACAATTTAAGTTTACTTAATCCGTTTGTGTTGGATAACATGAATGATTTGTGTTGCATTAACTGAAATTGGGCGGTGCATGTTAATTCCCAGCATGCTTTGCATATGTCTGAATTATGAGAGAATAAATGTTGAAATGAAGTGTTATTTTATATGTTTTTGAGAAAATAAGAAAAGGTTAGTGTGTAATTGTGTTTAATGTTCAATTACATTGGAATTATTAGAACCATTTGAATTACAGTTGGTTACCATTGTGGAGAAGAGTGGATGATTTGGTTAGGCTGTGGACCGATTCAACAATGTGTATAGCAACTGCTTTTTGCTGAAGGTGTATGTATACTTTAGCATTCAGTATGCCACCATATACTATTGGTAGCTAACTGCAGACTATAGACTAGATGTTGAGAAGTGTGACAAACACATTCAATCTTAATTGGATAAATGAATATATGAATTTGAATACCTGAAACAGCCAATCAGGGAGCCTTTTAAAATCACTTTGAGACTACTTAATTGGATAACTTAAAATGACTTAATTCCATGACATTGAAGATACATTAATAAATTATGTTTGTGTAACTTAATTGATTCATGTGGGACCGATGTACACTATCAAATCATGTAAATCCAACAGACTTTTTTTTTCAGTGTGTGTTTATGAATACTCACAAAGACATTTTTATAGTGTTTTGTGTTTGTATTTGATTGTTTAAGAGCAATAAGTAGTGAAAAATGTAGTACTGTACTACCGAGTACTGAAATTCAAGCCATGTAACACCATCAAAATTCATCCGGAGCAAACTTGAAGCCTTTTTAAAATGACAATTGTAAAATATATAATATATATAATTATGTTTGGCATTTCTTCTTTTTTTTCAGCCCTAATATTCTTGTTTGTATCCATTTGTGCACACACACATTTATAAGTTGTGCATATAGTCTATAAAAATCCTAGGTTTTGAAATAGGCTGTAATTTTTCCCTCTTCTGCACTAATCACCGTGCTGCTACTGTTCAGAGGAACAGGCTTTTAAGTAGTATCTCTCTAATTGTCTTGTTCTCCCTTTAGAAATGCCAAACATAATTACATTTTAAAAAAAAAAAACTCTTACCCTTCGCAACTAGAGTATGTTCATTTGCACAGTTTTCGACAAGTGTCAAATGCACAGAAGACGTCAATGTGGCAGCTATCACGGTGACCACACACGATGGCACTGCGATAACTACCTGAGACACACACACCCTTTCACTTCATTAAAGGAGTAGTTCACTTTCAAAAAAAAAAAAAAAAATCCTGATAATTTGCTCACCCCCATCTCATCCAAGATGTCCATGTCTTTCTTTCTTCAGTCAAAAATAAATTAAGGTTTCCCTAGATAAGACCCTTATTTCTCGACTGGGATCGTGTCGAGCCTTTGAAGACTGCACTGAGACTGACATTGGGACCTTCAAACCGTTGGTTGCCATTGGAGTCCATTATATGGAGAAAAATCCTGGAATGTTCCAGAATGCCTTTAAGAAAAATGACAACAGCATTGTGTTTTAGTAAGGCTCACTACACTGTCTTCCCCATTGCTGTGTAAATATTTGATGTGGTTTCTCTTTCTCTGATGTGTTTGTGTAAGTGTTGGCTAGTTTTGCCAGTGCTTTTGTTTGAATTATTTGTGAACCTATGACCATCTGAATAATTTACACATGCTGAGATTAGCATTGTTTTCCTTGGCAGCCGAGTTGCACTGAAAGGCATTCTCGCACTTGCAGTCACAAACACACAGTGAGAAACAGCACAATGTTCTACTGAACTCGCAAATATACACGATTAACATGCACTGAGCCAATTTGCGTGCAGCGGTACCCTCAAAACGTGCCTATCAGAAAGTGGTAATTGGTAAGCAGTAAGCACTGTTTTATATTCAAATGGAGATGTGAGACTCTCTTACTCTTTTTTTTCCCACGCTGCTTTGCCTTTAATAGTCTCCCCTAATAATTGGGGTCCGTCTGACCCCCTCCTCTCCCACTTCACTCATTCTCACACACACACACACACTCCGGCAAAGACCACGTATAATGGCTGGCATTGTGTCTGAGACTCCAATTAGTGCAGATCATATAGGGGTTAACTCGCTCTCAGAGATGGGAGCTGTCTGGAGCACATTGTGAGGCATTTGTGTGCATGCGCATCCTCGCTTGGACCTTTGTTGTTCTTGTTTGTATGTAGTCTCAAGAAGTTTCAGTGTTTAAGTTCTCTAAAATGCCCAGACTGTCCTCACACCAATTAACACTCATTTATAAAGTGAGAAGTGTTTTTGTCTGTCCTCTTTGGAACCAATTTGTCTCTTTTGTGCGTATGCGAGTCTGTGATGGGATTAGGAAGATGGATAAGACGTGTTTTCTCAAGTTTATACAGATAAGGCTGAACTTCTTTAACTTTTAAGTAATAGAGAAAAAAAAAATATATATATATATATATACTGTGTATATATATATATATATATATATATACTGTATATATATATATATATATATATATATATATATATATACTGTATATATATATATATATATATATATATATATATATACTGTATATATATATATATATATATATATATATATATATATATATACAGTGTATATATATATATATATATATATATATATACAGTCTCATAATGGAAAGGAGATGAATAGCTGTGTTGGGGTGGGGCTGAGAGAGTCACATGACTGTCCCTGGGAACTTTACTGGCTGAGTGACATCTTTTCTCACAGATTATAACAGTGTTGTGTATTTTGGTCAACAAGCCAAGCATCACTATTCTTATTGCTCATAATTTGTTTTTATATAGATATAAATCCCTCAAGACTTCATCCATATCCAGAATGTACTGTAGATATATCGGGTTGCAGTGTGCAGAAGACTCATGCGGCTCCCCAGAGGCCCTATCAGCCTCAGCCTGGTCTAGGGACCATAATATTGAGATATTTGGGGTGGACACTTTTGACTTAGGATAGTGAACAGAGGTCCCATGTCTAGGCACCAGAATATTGAGGCAGGCTCTTTTAATTTGGTGGAACAGAGGCCCCTGTTTGAGGCCTCAGATGCCCTTAGGGGCCCTGGCTATTTTAGTATTATTTATATACCCTTTTTTTTTCATGTTTTGAATTAGATTTATTTTTATATATTTTAAATTTTCATTTTTGAAAAACAAAGAATATTATTATAATATAGATAATTATATATAATAAAACTTATAAAACTTGCTAAGAAATTTCACAAATTAGCACATTTTAGTAAATTAATTATTTTTTTTGTATAACGTACTCTAACTTTTTTTTTTTAAAGTGTATTTCAAATAATGTTTTTTTTTAATAGTGTTAGCTAGCAATAATAAGGTGGGTTTTTTGACTTGTCTTGTCTAAACGATATTGTTGGCCAACTCCAATACCATTGAAATGTTCTGCATAAAACAATAATTTTGAGTTATGTTTTGCTTTCACCTCACCAGAATTGAATACCCTCACTGATAAGTTAAATGAATCTTTCAGTTTAAAGTACCTGCCTGAAAGTCTTGATATTTGAAGCCTATTAAGAGCCTCTCCCCTTCCCACAAGCAGCAGAGGAGCAGGCTTTCAAATCTCTCCCGGAGAACAGACTGAGTCATTTCTCTGCAGACTGATGTGCTGTTGGAACTCAGTGAGACCAAATGAAGTTTTCCTCCATCAGTGGTGCCTGAAGTGCTTTCAATCACAACACTAAACTGAAACAAATAGCTTGCCCATTTCTCTCAGTCTGCATCTCTCCCTCTCTTTCTCCCATCTCCCGCTCCTTCTGCCTCCATTTAAATAAGTCAATCAGCGGGCTTTAGTCGCACTTCTCGATTAGCAGGAGCCACTTGAATGTGGCGTGCTTTTTCACATGAAAAGTGGGCATTCGCATTCATTTTCAACTCCTTAAATCTCATGGCCATCGTCATTAGGGAACATTCGCCAATTACGCGTCTTTGACAAGGGTAATTCTCATCATGGAATGTCTGAGGTCTCCATAAAGGAGATGGATAGAAAAGCGAGGGTGAGTTGTAGAGGAGTAATGATGCCCCATTGAGGCTTTTGATCCTGAAACCATGTTCACATGCAATATCCTGCAAACCAAAAAAATACATATCCCATCTTAGCTACATTTTAATGCCTTTCAAACTCATGAAAGCTGCTTGCAGGGTTCATGAGCTGAACCCGCTTTACATGCATGAATGATACCTGAAATTATGCGGCTTATTGAGAAGATTCACATATCAGCTCTCTATATTAGGAGATATTTCACATAATGCAACAAATTCAACTCTAGGTGACTAAATATTATCTATCCTTAACCACTGGCTAATAAATTCTCAGATTTCACTCAGCAGTGTGACAGAGTTACAAGCTAAGCACAAGTTTAGCATAGACACATCTGACTAAGCTTTTGAGAGTTTTTCACTGACCATTTCCACAGCGCACTATTACTTTTGATATCATTTAAATGGATGTGCAGCGTGTTCCAATGGACCGTACTCTCTAGTGCAGAGATGCCCAAACTAGGGCCCGCGGGCCAAAGTTGGCCCGTCGTATCCTTTGATTTGGCCCGCCATACCGTCCGGGGAGAGGGGATTTCTTTAAAATGCAAAACTTTACAAATAAAACTGCATTAGTTATTCAGATTGACGTTGTTTTATATTTATTTTAAATATTATAAAACAAATAAACCCATAGCAACTTTAATGTAATACCGTTTGATTTATGATGCAAAATTTACTTTTGGCCCACGGCCCACAATCAAGTTTGATTTTTTGGCCCTTCATAGGAAAAAGTTTGGGCACCCCTGCTCTAGTGTGTAGGCGCCAGTCTTTCCGTCGCTTTGCTGAGGCCGCTCTTTTTCCTCACAGGCACTCAAAGAGAGAGAAAGCAAGATAGTCTTAAAATTGATGTGGTAAATATTATTTTAATTTTTTAAACATTTTATTTAGATTTTTATTGCGATTTTTGTGTGAGCATACCACTCGGTGAGTTTCACGTCTTTATAAACTAAAGTTTAATGAAGGATTGTTCCTGTGCATCTATGCTACCATTGTAGAGGTGTGGGGGTGCTACCACAGAAACTGAAAATTCTCGGGACAACAGCATCTGTCTAAAAAACAATGTTAACCATTCTCTTTCATCAGGAACGATCTTAAAACAGGGCTTTAAAGGGATAGTTCACTTTGAAATTAATTTTTGATATGTTTTAGCTTACCTCAAGGGCATCCAAGATGTAGGTGTCTTTGTCTATCAGTCATACACTGGAGGCTAAGGGGATTCACCAAAAAGCATACACAGAGAAGTCAAAATTAAACATGATTTAATGACTCGTAAATGTAAGTACACATTGATGAACTAAGACACGAAACGAGCGGTTTTTGCGAGAAAACGAACAGTATTTATATCGTTTTTACCTCGTGTAATCCAAGTGATCTGAATCAGTTCAAGGTTACGCCGGAAGTGATCGCTTGCGTGTGACGTCACTCAATATTTACACAGAGATTTCGGAAGTTTTACCTTTTACTAAACATATTTAGATATACTGAAATCGTCTTCCATTGCGGTTTCCCGTATATCTAAATATGTTTAGTGAAAGGTAAAACTTCCGAAATCTCTGTATAAACAAAGAGTGACGTAGGCGCGCAAGCGATCACTTCCGGCACATGTGCAGACCGAAGCGCCCGTGCCGTCAGATCATTTTGTCATGGCTGTGATTACAAGAGGTAAAACGATATAAATACTGTTCGTTTACTGTTACTGTTCGCCATCAATGTGTACTTACATGTACGAGTCATTAAATCATGTTTAATTTTGACTTCTCTGTGCATGCTTTTTGGTTGAACCCCTTAGCCTCCAGTGTATGACTAATAGACAACAACGGTTTGACTGAAAAATGTCAAAATTGAAAATACTGTGGAAACAAAGACACCTACATCTTGGATCTTGAGGTAAGCTAAAACATGTCAAAAATTAATTTCAAAGTGAACTATCCCTTTAATTGTAAAATAGCGAACTTGTCCTTTAAATGTACTGCTACGTCTTTAATGCTGTGGGGTTATTTTTCTGTTGGAGGTCCTGGACATCGTATTCAGATGCATCTTGTTCAGTTTTTCGTCATTGATTAAATACGAACAGATAAAAAATCAAAACCTGACTGTCTCTGCTAGAGAGGCTTTTTTGGATCTTCCAGCAGAAGAAAAGAAAATCAACACAATATTGGGTCACTGTGCAAATTAATGTTTTGCTATGGCTGTCCCAATCCCCTGATCCAAACCCTATAGAAAACTTCCTGCTGCAAGTAGCCATCAGATTCAGAAGATGTGGTCGTAAAGGGATATGCATGGTCAGGTAGGCTGTGGTGTTTAAACAATGCTCAATTACTAAGATGCCCAAAAGTGTGTCAAGAAAAAAAAATCCTCCACACCATTACACTACCAGCACCAGCCTGAACTGTTGATACAAGGCCGGATGGATCCCTTTCATGTTGTTGATGCCATGTTTTGACCCATTTGAATGCAGAAGCAGAAATCGAGACTCATTAGACCAGTCAATGTTATTTTTTTTATTTTTTTTTTCTCAATCTAGCTGACAGAAGTGGCAACGTTCAACATGTTGTGTGTTCAGAAATGCTCTTCTGCAGACCGCAGTTCATAAGTGGTTATTCGCAACGCATTCTCATCCTTTAGCGTCATATAGAACGATATATAACAAAACGGCCCAATACTACGCACATGGCACCCGTTATCGTTAATATAACACACGCTGTGATGGTTGGGTTTAGGTGTGGGATAGGGTCTGCGTCTCATATTCACGCTAAAGGATTTATGACGTCTTGGGTTCGCGTGTTATATTAACGATAAAGGGTGCCATGTAGTATTTGGCCATTTTGTCATATAGTCAAGTCAAGTCACATTTATTTATATAGCACTTTTCACAATACAGATTGTATCGAAGCAGCTTCACAGTGATAACATGAAAGTAGTACAACACAGATCAATAATATTGTCAAATATTAAATAAACCCAACTAAGCAAGCCTATGTGACGCTAAAGGATGAGAACGGGCTGTTATTTGAGTAAGTGTAGCCTTCTGTCAGCTTCAAACAGTCTGGCCATTCTCCTCTGACCTCTGGCATCAAGAAGACATTTTCACCCACATAACTGTCGTTGTAAACCCTTGAGATGGCTGTGTGTGAAAATTCCAATAGATCAGCAGTTTCTGAAATACTCAGACCATGGCACCAACAACCATGTCGTGTTGAAAGTCAAATAAAACACATCTCTCTCCCCTTCTGATGCTCAGTTTGAACTTCAGCAGATCGTCTTGACTAAATGCATTGAGTTTCTGCCATGTGATTGGCTGATTAGATATTTGCATTAACACTCATTTAAAGGGTACATATCATGCTTTTAAATCATTCATTTTTACATATAAATCATACCATTGTGGTCTATATAAAACATAACTGCAATGCTTGGGTCTGAATTCCTCATTATTATAGCTCCACAGGCCCCTTTTCTACCCCTTTTCTGATGTGCGTCTTTAAGCGACCCGTTTCAATGCGTCCCCTTTAAATAAAAAGGAGATGCGTCATACCCCGCCTGCTCTCCAGGTCGATGAGTTCACAGTCAGTTCAACTCCCCACGTTCGGCCATTATTGTAGTTTGATTAGAGACATACGATTATATACGATACCTTCAAAGAACATTTTTATTCACACTTTAATAAAATGTCAACAACAGAAGAGTCTTGTCCATCAAGCCTTACATATTCGACCCAGAGCGAGCGAGTTGATAAAGACGACGACGAACCTGCAGAACAACTTCTTCATATGGATATATTGGTATGTGAGTTAACTGTTTTGTGTTATTAGTGAAAGTCGACTATTTCTCTTGTTAAAACAAGCACACTGACAAGATGAATGACTACGGTCTAATCTTACCACAAAAAAAAAATCTGTATTGACAATATGATAAGTTTAGAAAAGCATCAGAAAACAACGCAGCTAAATGACCATTGATGAAACTCAAGAACAATAATACTGCAGACGTGTAACGTTACTTCAAAATAAAAACAAAGAAAGACAAAGGTACTGCTAAACCATGACCACCATGTGTTTTAAGAAAGTAAAGTACTTTATTTTTATTAACGATATTTACAGCTTATCGAAATGCTCTGTTCGTCGTCTCCAAAGATAGAAGGAATCTACCTCTCATTCAGACGAAGTCAATCGGCAAACCCTTCTTTATACTGGCGGAGGTTGTTGAAGTGGGAATCCTTGAAGTGTTTCGTCACTAACGTACATCCAACAACCGAACATTTTGACTTGCCCTCTCGTAACTTCTGCATCATTGAGCTCGGACTACAAAATCGTGGCGAGAAATAATAATGGTGGATTGCTCGAAGTTTTGGACCGGTAGTCAATGTCCTTATTTGGCAGTTCCGCTGCAAATACGGTGACGCACTTGCTCAAAAAACGTCATAGACAACAGAAAAATCTGAACAGGTTGAAAAATATGACCAAAACAGAATATAAAGATATAAACGAATCACCTGAAGAGAATAATTTCATCTTTTCTGTACTTATAAACACTCCAAATATACAACAAAATGCATTTAAGGGCTAAAAAAGGGCTAAAAATTTTGCATGATATGTCCCCTTTGAACAGATATACCCTGATAAAGTGGCCGGTGAGTATGTAGTCTGACGATTAAACTAAAATGTTTCGAGGCAAATGCCTTTCTTTTGCCAAGGAGTGCACATAGAGTTGACTGTTTTTTGCTCTTTTTTTTTTTTTTTTTTTTTTTTGTTCGTGTGTGTGTTTCTCCAAGTAATTGGGCTTAGGATTTTCACTTTCCGGGAAATCTATAAATTCCTGTAGATTTCCTGTAGATAGATAGAGGTTGTTTAATTTGGGCATGTAATTAAGTATTTCTTTTCTCTCTTTCTGATTGAGGTGTGTGTGCGTGTACATGTGTTCATGCGAAAGAGCACGTAAAGGTTTGCTAGAGAAAGCAGGGAATTGCAGGCCACAGAGCAGGTGATTGACAGACGAGAGACTAGTTGAATCTTATCTATCCACTATTCATAAGCTCTCTCTGTCTCTCCTCTCACACTCGTTATTTATTTGTACTCTTTGGATTGTAATCATTTCCCCTATATAACTCCTTGTAAGTCTGCTTCAGTGTCTCAAATAGTTTCTATCTCCATCAAAACAAGAATTATGCAAGTTTATTTTCAATAGGTGCATGACATAGCCACTTACTTATAGAGAAAACATATTGTTGATAGTCAGGACACAGTTGGACAGAATGACTCTGCAAAACTCCATCTAAAAATCCTAAGGTGTTCCTTCTGTGAGCATTTCTCTCCTGGAAAGTGCTTATGGAAAGAGGCAAGAGAGAGAGAGAGAGAGCCATGAATCATTCTAAGTGATACAGCCTTGAGGCTTTGAGGAAAGCAATAATGTACCTATCCAACCAAAATGCCTGACCTAATAGGTTTGGTGTTGAATTCACTTTGAAGTGCAGGTCACTTGATAGAGCTTGCAATCTAAGAAATATGCTGTGTTCCAAGAAATAGGCTCCGCAAAAAAAATATCCACTTCTCTGAGAGGATGGCTGAATATAACTAAGGATGTGAATTTGCACCGGATTGAAAATGACAGTGAAAGAGAAATCTATTTAGAGCAGGTAAATGCTCTTAATTATTCTATTTAATCTGTATATCGTCAGTACAAAGTGTAGAAGGGAAGTTATGGATATGGTTTTACATTAAGGTTCTTATTCAGCCACAGAGTATTATGCACTTGCTCATTAAATCATATTCTGGTTCAGATTTAGATTCAAATTCAGTTCTAATATTATATTCAGTCTTTGCTCTAAATACACTCTTGTGCAATGCATATTTATTGCGGTTCCATGTATAGCAGTTTTATGTTAATTCTGATTTAGATGAACATGGTTTGGTATGATTATGGTTGTCATGTAAATACCATCGTTTCATTTTTGTTACTTGAAATAAAAGATTAACTGAAAGAAAAAAACAACACACATATATATATATATATATATATATATATATATATATATATATATATATATATATATATACACTGTAAAAATGAATATGCTTTATCTAATCAATAAAATTGTGGCAACAGATTACAAGCAATATTATTTATTAAATTGAACAAATTAGAATTGAGTAATAGTTAATCAAATTAATATTCTAAATAATTCTAATTTGTACAATTTAATTAATAATATTGCTTGTAATATGTTGCCACAATTTTATTGATTAGATAAAGCATATTATTTTTTTCAGTTTATATATATATATATATATATATATATATATATAGTTGACAAGAAAACATTTATAATTTTCATTTAACTTGATGTAGTAAATAAAACTGAAATAAACATCATTAAACATTGTTAAAAAAAGGAAATATGACAAAAATACCAAACAAAATTGCTTAAACACTGTAAAAAAATATTGACGGTTTAACTTAAAGTAAGTAACCTGGTTGCCTTAATTTTCACGCTACTGGTTGCCTCAAAAGTTCATTGAACTGGAAAAAGTGAGTTAATTCAATGAAGGAGAATGATTTAATCATCAGAAACTCAAAATTATATGTTATCTGAACTAAATAAATTATTTAAGTTGATTTGACAAAAGAAAAAAATGTTGTGATTAGTACACTGTAAAAAATATTGTTGGTTTAACTTAAAGTAAGTAATTTGGGTTGCCTTAAAATTTTAAGTTAATTGAACTGGAAAAAGTGAGTTAATACAATGAAGGAGATTAATTTAATCATCAGAAACACAAAATAAGTTATCTCAACTAAATAAATTATTATAAAGTTGATTTGACAAAAGAAAATATGTTGTGATAACAAATCTTAAATATTTTTTACAGTGAACTTACCTAAAATGGAAAATAGTAATAAAAAACGAATTGAAAACTATTAAGTAACATAAAAAAAACACTAGATTATAATTGTTTCTTTTCTCTCTCTCTCTAACTTTGTATAAATAATAATGGTGTGCTCTATTTCTGACAATTAAATGATCCTACTATTTTTTTTTCTTTACTCTTGTTTTTGTTTGTTGTTTTTATACTTAAATTTAGACTCTGGTTTAATTTTTTCAGTAAATTAGAGAAAGGACTGCATATGATTTGTGTGGGTAAATCTTGTGCAGCAGCATGTGTGTGTGTGTGTGCGTATGCCATCCTGTATCTCTCCAGTGTCATCAGTGTCTGCTGCCATCTGCCCTCACCTGCTGTTGCTTTTCAGACAAATGTCAAACATGAACCTACCATACACAATAATAAATACACTCCACCTGAATACACATGCACAGAAACACACATGCTTAATTTTCTTACTCAAATATGCTGTTACTACTTATCTTTCTTCTCACACACATACACTTTCTCACACACATCCGTAGAGCAGGCCCAGCCAATGCTCTCGTGCACCTGGCTGTTTCTTCATATGTTTATTTCACCTACTTAAACACATACACAGATAGAGGCCTGGATAGAATGTGTTTTGGCTTATTTAGAGGCAGCATATTGTCTCCTGTTTCACCGTGTGTTCCACTAGCATGTCCTGTACCTCCCATTTCACACCACACCTTCTGTCTATCCCCCCAAAAAAAGAAGAAATACCTGTACTAGAAAAAAAAAATATATTTTTTTTTTCAGATATCTTGATATGAGGAATTATTTTGTTGCCGGTGATGATAGAAGTGCATCTTTAGCAACAATAAAAAATAAAATAAAAATAAAGTTGTTACTTATAGTCTGTAGAATGTCTGTTGGAAGACCAACAATAAAAATATAATAAATAAAAAAGTAAATAAAAAAATAAAAAGTGCTATAATAAATAAATAAATAAATGCTATAAACAATAAAATAAAGCAGATATTAAGTAGACAGTTTATTAATACTCTAATGACTGGTTGTTGAAATTAAATTAATTAAAAAATTGAAAATAAATTAATTGTATTGAGCAAGGATGCATTTTTTTTTTTATCAAAGTGACAGTAAATATATTTGCAATGTTTCAAAAATATATATTTTTCAAATAAATGCTGCCCTTTTGAGCTTTCCGTTCATCACAGTATCCCAAAAAAAGAGTATTAGCCTTTGGTAGTGAAGAAAAGGAGTGTATTAGTGAGTAGAGCTGGCAGGCTGATATTATTTGGAAAGATTCCAAAAGTGCAACCAAAGGACACAGTTCAATATGGTTATTTGTAATCGATGAAAACCAATCAAATTATTATTGACATAAGGAGATGCGAATGGACATTGCCAGAATATGTATTAGGTCTGCCTGGGTCTGATTGCCAGTTACACAGAGGGTCAATGTTGTATTCATTTTTTTCTTTTTAATAAACCTTTGACCAATGAATTCAGTGTTAATTAGGGATGTAACGGTACACAAAAATCACGGTTCAGTACGTACCTCGGTTTTAAAGTCACGGTTCGGTACGTTTTCGATACAGCAGAAAGAAAGAAATGCCAGAGAAATTTCCTATTTGTTACAAGAAAAAAAATATTTTTAAATAAGTGTGAGTTTTCCTACATCTTGAAACTTTCAGGTTTATAAATGGGAGTCATCTTTGAAGGACAAATAATGTTTTGGTCACCACATTAAAAATACCATTTAAATATATATTTATTTATAAAATATTTTAATTTTGAAGTGCCGGAAAAAGATGTGTAAACTGAAGTACTTGAAAGCATTTCACTATTCCAGCCAAACAGGTTACAGTTAGTGTTCCTATATTAAATCCATGTTGAATGTTGCTGGTCTGTGAACGTAAAGTATGAGTTCATTCACGGCACTATGTTTCTCCTGGTTTCCACGCCAGCGCTGTTTGATCCAATAGAGATCTACGGTTAATAACCGAGAAATGTGAATGCTTCTCACTAGATCTCGCAGCGATGTTATTACTTCAGTGGCGAATTCAAATGTTTTCTTTACTGGATCTCTTAGCGCTGTGTAGTAACAGTGACGCTTGATTGAGATCGGCTCGCGCTGCACAGATGGTGCAGGTCCAAACCTACGCTATCTCACGACCAATTCGTACAAATTTGTACGAGTGATTAAAAAGTGGCTAATTCAAACTAATTCATACGACCTCACTCGTACGAATTTGTACGATTTGTCCAAACCCACGTGATGGGTAGGTTTAGGGGCGGGGTCAGGAGTAGGTCATTCGTACGACTTCATACGAATTGGCCAATTCGTAAAATATGTACGATTTAGCAAAAATCTGACTTATTCGTATGAGTGAGGTCGTACGAATTGTTACGACAAGGCTCTCGGCATTGGAGCCTTATTGTGTCTTTATTGTCCTGTATACCCAACGCATTCTCATCCTTTAACGTCATATAGAACGCTATATGACAAAACGGCGCTATACTACGCGCATGGCACACGTTATCGTTAATATAACACGCGCTGTGAGGGCTAAGTTTAGGTGTGGGGTAGGGTGTGCGTGTCACATTCACGCTAAAGGATTTATAACGTCTTGGGTTCGCGTGTTATATTAACGATAAAGGGTGCCACATGCGTAGTATAGCGCCGTTTTTGCATATAGCGTTCTATATGACGTTAAAGGATGAGAACGGGCTGGTATACCCTGTACCGTACCCTAAAATGGACCAGTTTTGGTTTAAGTTGGCTTAGTCTTACAGCTCAAACAGGTCTGAGCCAGGCTGAAACGGGCCAAAGTCAGCCAGCAGTGCACAGTCAGGCCTTTCCTCCTCCTCCTGACTGATCCCATCTAGCTGAAGGATTTAAAAAAAAAAATGCTTCATTTGGAAACTCATTGCAGTCATTTAAATGTTAATGGGCTTTTCTTATTTTAAAATCACCTCACTAACTGTATTATTGTGCAAATGAGCCTTTTCTCTCTCTCTCTCTCTCACACTCTCCCTCTCTCTCGCTCTTTCCCTCTATCACTCTTGCCTCTTATCAATCCACTCTTAAGTGCTGAAACGTTTATTTGTCCGCCCATAATTGGATTTCTTTTTCTCTCTAACTGAGGAACAGCAGGTGTGGAGGTTTCTCCTCTAGCTGGAGTTTTTGGTGGAATGTTATTCTCTGTGGCAGGCCACGTTGTTTGTTTTCTATTGTTGTGCTGTCTGATGGCGTCCCCGGAGAGATTCGGCGAGCAGACGAGCACATACATCACCTGAAGCAGCCAGCTTAATCAATATCCAACCAATCAATTTAAATATCGGGAGGTCTGGACTTTGTATAATTTGCAGCAATGAGAATCAACAAATCTTTTGTGGAAATTAGAGAAGAGGTAACCAAAGAATCAATGCTTTCGGTGCCATGCTGGTAGGACATTCAGTAGCGTGCTAATTGACACATTCTTCAATGCATATCTTGTCAGGATTTGTTTTATTAAAGGTACAATATGCAGGATTTTTGCAGTAAAATATCCCAAAACCACTAGGCCAATGTTACATAATTTGTTTAGTTGATTACTTACAATATCCCAAATGTTTCCACCTATTTGTAATTCGTGAGAAAATTGTGTTTTTTTTTTTTTTTTTTTTTTTTTGCGCTTGCGAGGAAACAAGGCATTTGAGCAGTGGTGAGGAGTTGCCAGTCAATGGCGTTGCCCATGTTACCCCACGTTTCCACCAGGTTTGACCTCGTACTGCAATAGTAACCATGACAACTGGGTTGGTTATGCCCGTTATGCCTAGAGGGACGCTTACGCTGTTGTTGTATTGTTCAAACATTATGGACCATGCCAAGCAAACAAAAACAGGACTAAAACAAAGACCAAACATTTTTCGAGATGCCGAGATCTCCACATTCGCGACTGACTTGTCTTGACAGCGAACGTCTGTCGCCATGTTTACTATTGCAGTACGAGGTCAAACCTAGCGGAAACCAGGGGTAACGCGGATATGACGCCATTGACTGGCAACTCCTCACCACAGCTCAAAAGCCCCATTTCCTTCGCAAAAAAAAAAAAAAAAAAAAAAAAAAAACGCAATTTTTGCACGATACAAATAGTTGGAAACATTTTTTCAACAAAATTGATTGTTCCATGTTACTTTATTAAACAGGTGAGCATATGTACACACAACTAATCAATGTTATTTTATGTTCAGCATGATGAAAACTTGGAATATGATCTGTATGTTATTCTCCAATGTTAATCTAGCTTAGTCTCATACAGCCAACAAACAACCTAACTAACAACGTTCCACCCACAAACGCCGTTTAGTGTGATAGTGTAACTGTAAGAGCAAGTGAAACAGCGCTGTGTTAACTCAAGTTTAATTCCTCTAATAAACTGACCTGTGTGAGTATTAATTCAGCACTTGCATGTAGTTTGGTAGAATGAAATGTCATTATTCGTTTATATTCGCGGAACTCGCGTTGCGTGTGGCGCTGGTATACGTCTAGCAATCGCACCCTGCTTCCACAGTAATGTTAAAAACATCAATGTATTCACTCATCCATAAAAGATCCAGCATCTGCTTAATGCGGAATATACGTCATTAATACACGCCTTTGTTATTGTTAGAGCTTAGCGACCCCTGGTAGTGAAAAAATCTTGCATATTGTACCTTTAATTTTAACTTTTGTCTTTTGTTTTAGAGGGCATCAGGCAATTTTTGGGGTGGACATCAAGTAAAAACACAAGCTGGACTTGAACCCACGTCGCTCATGTGCATCAATAAGATTTGATTAAAAATTAAACTATTGTATCCGTTGGCGTTCTTGGCCTTCTTTTTCCTTATCTTCTTTTGGTAACCCATAGAACTGCTTGCGGGAAATTAATGAAATTTGGCACCCAGATGTGCAATTTTGGAGTCTCAATCCCTCTAGTGCCGCCAACTGCCCAAACTTGCATACACGTTTATGTTAATAGCTTTTGAACCTTAAAACTAAATTAATTTCCTTCTGATCAAGACCCCCATTTTCCATCATGAAAATTTCCCTACTATTTGGAATTTTATGAAAAATCGACTGAAGCAAACTCCTTCCAGACTGTTTAGATTTTCCCAAAAATGTATCCAGATCACCTTAAGACAATGATGACAAAATGTATGGAATTGAAGTTGATTCATCAAATTGTTTTCGAATAATGTGCAAATGAATTTTATGTATTGTTTACAAAAAAAAAAAAAAAAAGAGATATACAATAGAAGTCTGTATCTCTGCAATGCTTTATCGTGTTCTGACCAAAGTTGGTACATGTCATCACAAGCATGGCCTGAGAAGACTTGCTGTGTTTTGAGGCAGTGCCACCTACTGGTCCGGAGATTAAAAAAAAAATACTATTTTGCTAAATTAAAGGACTAAAATTATTAACTATAAATAAAAAAAATGGAATAAAACTAAAGTAAACCTTAATAATAATTAAACAGCTAAGCTAATAATAAGCTAAGTCAAAACATGAATAAAACTAATAACACTTCTTAAGAATGGAATTTATATATGAAATGAATATGTAAGACAATGTGATGCGGACCTGCCCTAGGAAGACAACTTAACTTATATTATTGAATTATCTGTCTTTTGAAGGAATAGAAAGAGAGAAAAAAAAGAATTCTAGGCAGACACAGGTCACTGAGGGAAAATGGAGGTTGTATGTGCCTTTCAGTTGTATTTTCCACATTAATTTAATTCTGTCCACTTTAATACAACCTCCTGTATCTCCTTTCCCAGTATCGATCAGGTTCTGATCCATTGACCCCGCACATGTCTCTGGAGTCAGTCAGTAATATGATATCTGACGCCGAGCTGCTGGTGGACAAAGCAGGATAAGGCACCGCTGATCCATGCGCTATTGGCATATCTGACTCTCTTAGATGTGTGTGTGTTCTTGCACGTACTGTATATGTAGGTATGTGTGTGCATGTGGATATGTGCTCTCCCATATCTAATGTAGCCAATATGGTGTCTAGGGCCCCAGGAAGCAGATATAACACACACACACAGTGGTCACTGAATCATTGTTGTGTTTCTCAGCTGTTTGATCTGATAAGGTAGCTGCTGAGGACAGCAAAGAGAGAAAGTGAACATATTTCTCCTTACCACAAGCTGTCCGCAACGGGCTGAGCCGTGCATGTGATGCACAAGCCATTTGCTCTGGACTGATGGGGGAATATCAGCGTCAGCCAGCGTGCCGGGGGGGGATATTACAGATGACAACCTGAGATGAGAGAGCAGACGTGTGATGTGGACCTGCCGAGGATGACATGCTGGTCAATTCGGTTGATTCATGTGTTTTCCACTTCTTTTTATAGGGGCTTTTGCCACTCTTTATTTAGAAAGACAGAGAGGGGACAGGATATTACTGAAGAAAGAAAGAGAGAGAGAGAGAGGAGAGTGTGATCAGTACAACAATGGCTGGATCTGGAAACCTGCATCTCCCATCTGAGAACCACACTTTTAAGCCTTTTTGTCATGCGAAAACAGAGCTTTTTGGCGTGGATAAATTTGAAAAAAGCATTGTTGCACTGTAGAGAGGACTGTGAAAACTGAGGTATTTGAAAACAATGACGCATGTGATGCATATTAAACCCGATAGATATTTGTTTATGCTGGTATTGCGTCTGTGTCACCTAGTGACCAGTGTTGAATAATAAATTACCCAGGTCCCAGCCGTAGAAACCCAACAGACAGTTGAAGTCAAATACAAAAATACACTTTATTAAGGGTCAACAAACACTAAAAATGAAATACTAATACATAGGGGAAATAAAAACAGTTCACTAAATTCAAGTCTCTGAAATCCTTTAGCCAGAGGTCGTGGTTTAGTGGTTGCATTGCTTCTCGGTAGTTCTCTCCGGCTCTCTTCCCTCAAAGCGGGCAAGCGGACACGTCCAAAAGGTTACGACAATCGTTGACCTCTCACACGAAACTCCAGCTGACAAAAGCTGAAGAAAAAAAGGGGCAGCAAATTGGAAAAATCCTTGAATAAATCTTGAATAAAATACCCCGTGTAACCTTGAATAAAATACCCCGTGTAGCCCAGAAAAGAATGCACCTGTTTAATAGCTTGTGGGCCATTCCCACACCATGGCTGTCTTCTGAGGGTCAGTGGCTACTCCCTGGTTGCTGATGACATGGCCCAAGTAGGTTACCGGTTGTTTCTCCACTATTAGCACAGGCACACTGGTAATCTTGAGTTTGGATGACGGTGCGCGGCGCGTTGTGCAAGAGAGGGGTGTTATTAGTGCGTACATGAGCGTGATTGACACTGTTAAAGGGCACCTATTATGCACCTTTTTACAAAATGTAATATTGGTCTCGGGTGTGCCCAGAATGTATTTGTAAAGTTTCAGCTCAAAATACCCCATAGTTAATTTATTATAACCATTTGAAAATGTCATTTTGGGCCCTGATTAAAAACGAGCTGTTTCGTGTGTATACCACCTTAAATGCAAATGAGCTGCATATCCCCGCCCTGCCTTTGGATGAGGGCATAACTTGATACCTATGGCAGTCGGTACTGAGAGAGTGAGAGAAACCGCTGTTTTGAATGTCATTCAGCGTGTGAATTGGAATATATAAATAGTACGAAGAGACTCCGGCAGAATAAACACAAATGAGAATGGACCTGTACGTCTCGGTATGGTTATTTGATACATTTATGTACTTATAGAGTTGTAATCGCGTCCCATTTGCAATTATGGACGTGGAACACACACACACAAACACTAATGCTGGCGCAATTTTTTTGAAACTACATACACATTCTGTGATAAAGTTTGCTACATACAAGCAAAATTACATTTATGCGAGGGACCTGTTGCGTCATGTTTACTTGTCATACAGATGCTTCTGAGGCAA
>NW_024121199.1:460068-495068 GCF_016745375.1 Pimephales promelas | reverse complement strand
TGACACGCCTGCTCTCCACGGTCTCCTGTTTAAACAGGTTTAATCCAGAACACCTCCTGTCAGCTTCGTATTTTATGATGAGAGCCTTCGCCTGCAGGCAGCGGTGGGAATGAGAGAGAGCTTTTTATTCACCGCCTTGATCAGACCGGTTGTGTTTTAGCCTATTTTTTTTTTTAATTCATGCTGCCATTGAAACATACATTTTTTTAAATATTTAAATCTAATTAAAATATGTATTTATATCATTTGTACTGTAATATATATTTATATGGTGAATCCATTTATAATGTTGCAAACGTTTTCAATTTCATATAAATGCTGTTCTTTTGAACTTTCTATTCATCAAAGAATCCTGAACCAAAAAAAAAAATATCACATTCTCAAATTATTAGGATCATGTGATACTGAAGACTGGAGTAATGCTGCTAAAAAAACAGCTTTGCAATCACAGAAATACATTTAAAATGTATTACATACATGTATTCAAATGTATTACAATTGTAGGCTACTAATATTTCACAATATTACTGTTTTACTGAATTTTTGAATTTATACAATCTTAAATAATATTTAATTGCGTAAAAATACAATCTGAACACAGTGAATACATTGTACTTGTTTTTTATGTATAAATACATAGTGGTGTGACCAAAAAAAAAATGAATGCAACATGGAAAATTGTATTTTACACCCCTCTCTCTTTCTCATTTCGGCTACCGCTCCGTATCACCATGAAGTACATGGTACAAAGTCAATTTTGTTGGTGGTGCGGCAGCCAAAGTTATGTAGAGTGCTGATCTATTGCATTACCGCAGCTTTTGTGATGCTAAACACATTGTTACACACCTGCAGAAATCAGCCTCTCAATTTCAATGGATGGCGTGATAAATGAACTCCTTAAAGAGCATTTGAGTGTTTCTTCTCGCTTGGTAAAGGAAAATGGACCGGCGTATAAAAGTTAAATGGGAATCATCAATGAGCTTTCAGAAATATGCCTATTTAAATGTGGGCTAAAAACATGATGAGTCGAGTAAAGCAAACCGCGTCCTCTGAAATTAGCATCTGTTCCTTTTGTCCTTATTTGAATGAAATAGTTAGGCATGCATTTTCTTTAACACTTTCCTCTTTTGAAACTTTTCGGCTCCTGATCAAAAAAGTACGAAGATTTCAATATGCATGAGACAAGAGTTGTTTGTTAAAGTCTTTGCAAGAAAAGTAAACGTGTGCTATGATATATGGATCAGCGTGGAGAAGACCTTTCACAGACTACAGCCTGATTGATCATCCACATCATGCATTATAAGTTATGCAGCTTTCATTACAAAGACCTTTCTCAGGGTGCAGAAATAATCTCATTTCTCTCTGGTCCCGAGGGGCGTAGAATGCATGATGTCTGCGTGGTATCGAGACAAATTAGTCACAAGTTTAACTAGAATCTGAACGGGCGAAGAAAGAGCGCACTGTTTACTAGTTCAGTCGGAAAAGGCAAAGCGGTCATGAGATGCGAGTGTGTTTGAGCTTGTGTTGGCAAAAGCCCCTCTCCCTTTGTCATATGACACTCGATCGTCTACCATATGCCTCATCTGACACAGAGAGCTCACTGTCTGTGTGTTTTTTATTTTTTTTTTCTCATGGGAATTATTGGTTGGTTTTGTTGATCCAAACATAGAATCCTATGGACACGAACCTCTAATTTTTAGCAGATAAGATAGGGCCCAGGTGGTTCTTGTATTTATTTTGGCTGTTGACCTTTAATTCTAATATGGGTAATATTTATTAGTGCGGTGGGAGAATAAATGTGTATCAAGACCCCACACCATTATTGATTTCAATGTGAGTGATTCAAGTCAGGATGCATCTATGCTTTCATGTTGTTTACACCATGATCTTCTGCTCCTGTAGCCCGTCTTCTTCAAGCTTCAACATGTTGTGCATTCAGAGATGCTCTTCTGCAGACTTCAGTTTGGTTGTAACAAGTGGTTATTTGAGTTACTGTTGCCTTTCTGTCCGCTCCAACCAGTCTGGCCTTTCCCCTCTGACCTCTGGCATCAACAAGAGATTTTCACCCACAGAACTTCCACTGAATGGATAATTTCTCTTTTTCGGACCATACTTTGTTAACCCTATGGTTGTGCATGAAAATTTCAATAGATCAGCAGTTTCTGAAATACTCCAGCAGTTCTGGCACCAACAACCATATCATGTTCAAAATCACTTAAATCCCATTTCTTTCCCATTCTGATGCTCATCGCCTTGACCATGTCTAAATGCCTAAATGCCAGAGTAACAAAGTAGAACTACTTCACTACTGTACTTAAGTACTAAAAGGCTGTATCTGTACTGTACTAGTATTGTTTTTTCCTCATACTTCTACTTTTACTTCAGTAGATATTTTCGATGAGTTTAATACTTTTACTTCAATCATTTTTTAAATGTTCTGCTGGTTACTCGTTACAATTAGAAAAATGTTACGAATCATTCCAAACCCACATTATCATTGCCAGAGCGATAGATGTCTCTGTTACCCGGTTTGAAGTTGGCTTTCATGCTGCTTAAATCACACGCCTGTTTTAAAAGGTAATGGTACACTGTAAAAAAAAAAAAAATATATATATATATATATATATATTTTCATGATTTGTATCACAACATTTTTTTCTTTTGTCAAATCAACTTAGATAATTTATGTAGTTCAGATAACATTATATTTTGATTTTCTGATGATTAAATCAATCTCCTTTGTTGTATTAACTAAATTTTTTCAATTTCAATGAACTTAAAATTTTAAGACGACCAGGTTACTTTTTTTTTCTTTTTTTTTTTTTTTTTTTAAAGTTTAACCAACAATATGTTTGATTGACACAGATATTGACTACTAATGCAGGGGTTTTCCTGCAATGACATTTTTTTTTTTGGCAGCCACCAACGCAATTTTGTTTCCCGCCAAAGCGCCTTATTTGATTGCTAGTTCAAACTTTTGACTTCAGTCTTTAATACTTACACACAATACTTGAAGAGTTCAGATGCAAAAGCCATTTGAAATTTTCTTCTAGAATGATAATTTTTATCAAGCTTGTTTATTTAAGTTCAGTGATTTCACTTAAATGGCAATGATGATTACCTATTAATTGTTATTTAAGTGAAATTACTGAACTTAAATATACAAGTTTGATAAAAATCATCATTAAAGAAGAAAATTTCAAATGGCATTTAGAGGCTTTTGCATCTGAACTCTTCACTTGTACTTTTACTTTTAGAACTTAAGTAGTGAATTTTAAAATAAACTACTTGCTATACTTAAGTACAAAAAATGTTGAATGCTTTAGTACTTTTACTTAAGTGTGGTGCTTAAAGAGGACTTCAACTTCTACTCAAGTCACTTTTTTGATATGCACTTGTACTTTTACTCAAGTCCGGGTTTCTAGTACTTTATACATCTCTGCTAAATGCAGTTGCTTCCATGCGATTGGCTGAATAGATATTTGAGTTAATGAGCAGTTATTAGGTAACAGGTGTACCTAATAAGGTGGCCGGTGAGTGTAAATATATTTCCTTTTGAAATGAGCTTGAACTCTTTCTTTAAACCATTTGTTTAATTATTTTATAATTATTTGTATAATTAAACAAATGTTTATTTATTTATTTTTTTCTCTCTCTAATGCAGTTACTTTAGGGGTGACCAGGGCTAGTTGTCGCACTTGTCACTCCAGTAAATATTTCCCAGTCTGGGGTTATAGACGTGTAGCTTTAAGTCTCAACTGTAAAAAGCCTCTAAAAATGCCACTTTTATTATGTATATGTGTGTGTAATCTATCAAAACTGGGTCATACTACACAAAGTAATATCAGTTTAATGGTTCATGAGCCTGTCATGTCTGTTAAACTGTAAATTCATTTTTTTTTTTCTTGTTTCAACCATATTCTGCTGGAAAGTGTGACCTGATGTAATCTCACATGAAGTAATGATTAACTTTCAAAACTTTTTTAAAAAAAACTTTCATCATTTAAAATCTGTCACTTCTCCTTTTGTAATAAAATGTTTCCTTTTCGTCAGCTCGAGCGTGCTGTACTTGAAGGTATTAACCTTGATCCCATAGCGATTACAGCGATTTAGATCTAACGCTTTTAGAAATATATAAATATATAATATTTTGATTTTATAAGTCACTTTTACCTTTGCTGGGGCAGTAATTAAAGTTCTGGGTTATTTTATTAAATATCAATCCGTTAGTCATCGGATTGACAGCAAATAACTGGCACAACACATTGTCACATTAAAATTAATGCACATTTAAAACCATATTTCATTTTAATCACCGCAATCTGCTTCTGATTGCAGATAATTTTTTAGGCTGGTAGATTAAATTAAATATAACAACTCCAGCAGTCTCATTTGAATTATAAGCATTTCAGCAGTGGGAGACAGTGTAACAGTATTCATACTGCTCTATTACAGATATTACATCCTGAACCAGACATGCATGAAGATTAGTTTAGACACTGATCCCAATTTCAGTGACTAAGAGTAATTAAAAACCCCTGTGCATGTGTGTGTAGCCGATCGAGTGTGTGCGTGTGTATTTGTTCCACTGTGGGTTTTCAGAATAAATCCTTTGATGAGTTCCATGAGGCTTTCATTATTATAAAGCACACTGTTCACACTCATTGCAATCTCTAAATTTGATTCTCGGGAGATCAGGCAGACATGCGGAGCATTTATTTTCTATTATTTTAATGAGGTATACCATTCACATTTGATAAAACAACTAATCTTATTTTTCCTATGAACATAATCATGAAAGTGCTTCTAATTTACAGATAAAAACTTTTCAAAACAGTTTCTTTATCGTTCATTGAAATTTCCCCCGGAGTGTGCATTTGTTTAAAACATTAGCCACCGTTATTAATATCTGGGTCATTGCTGTTATTTAGTAACTTTTAAGCTCTATTATAACAGACTCAGACATTTTAACTTGATAATTTATACTATGGGGGAAAAAAATAACTGTGTATGTGTGAGACAAACGTATCGGTTACCTAACGTAACCTCGATTCTCTCTAGAAGAGGGAAAGTGTATTGCGTAAGTACGTTACGGAAAAGATTAATCCCTCTAGGTCTGCTAGCTTATGCTAGCAGAGGTTTTCTCGTATTGTGAAAGTTAGCTTAAGCTACAAACTCTTTGTCAACGCCGTGCACGGCAAGCATCCACTTCATGAGTCCCAAGGAATCCCATGTAAGCGGGGAATAAGGTGGCCAGCAACGCCGGCCGGCACAAGTACATAAGCACTCATAGGGAACACATAGTGGCGCCGTTGGTTCGTATAAGCATATAGCATATAAACCCAATGTCAGTGGCGGTTCTACTTTGAATTACACCCAGGGCGAGACCCCCTTCGAGAAAAACACTGTTAATAGAATCCAGTTATTTTGTTAGATTAATCTAACTTTAAAGGGAGGAAGTAACCATTAGCTCATTGGTTATTGCCTTGAATTATATGCATGGCACACTTTTAGTTATGACTTGTTAAACTATACTTTGTCACGAAATGGAGTTTTTAAAAGTAAAAGGGTCAGAGAGATACTTAGGCCTATTTAGTAACACAATACTTATCTCTTAAATAATTTTGAACAGCTCTCATATTAACAACTATCCAAACTGTTATAGACCTAAAATAGCTTTTGTAGCCCTATGTCACTCTTAAAATGTCTTAAAAAGAGAAAAGGACAGAATCAGAGATTATTTAGAAAATAGAAAATTGTACTTTGCATATTATAGGCTATACTGTAAAAACACTTATAAAGTTGATCATTATGTAAATTATTTTCATTTCATGAATATATAGTGACCAACATGATCACATACACAGAATCTTGTTCAAAAAGCCTAATACACAATGAAATCAATTCATTAAGTTAATAACATTAAAGATTTGTTTTTAAGGAGTGTCTTTTATCTTACCTAAACTTAAAAAAGGTTAACACAAAAAAGATTTAAAAAAAAATTAAACCTCATATTTCAGCATTCAATCATCTCTATAAAAAGAATGAGTCAATAAAGATACATTCCTGACATTTATAATGCACAGTAGCTTATCTTTTATTATTAATCGTAAAATTCGGTCCGATTTTCCCATGGCTGTCGTTGCTATACAACCATGCACTACGCTCTCCACAATGACAAAGAAGTTTTAGTAGCCAATGTATTTCCACCACAGAAGCTCTGCTAAAAGATTTATTTACGGAGAAGAGAAAAAAAAACACCCAAGTGTTTGGGTGCACGTGCACTCCCATACTGAAAAGTTTATGAGCGCGCCTCCCGCGAGCGCGTAATGAGTGCGCTTCCCGTGCGCCTAATTGCCTATTTGAAATAACGACCTCAAGCGCGCAAAAGACGCGATACGTGAACTAATCAAGAGATATGGCTTCTGTGCACGGCACCTTCTCAGCAAACAGGGGCGCCATTGCCAATAATTGAATCGAAATGATAAAAATAGAAAACCTTCGCGGCACAGAGGATTTTTTTTAACTGCTCGTGCCGCCCCCCATGTGACATGAAGAGATGCCGCCCCGGGCGACTGCCCGGTTCGCCCGTGCCTAGAACCGCTACTGCCCAATGTAGTGCAGCTCAACCAGGAGACAACCATAGTATGTTCGCGGCAGGCTCTGCTGTGGGGGAGGAGCTGTGGAGGGAGGGCTGTAGCGCAGCAGAGAGCAAGGGGGTGGGACCTGTAAGTTGTGCTTGTTCAAATTTCCAGGCTAAATCGACGTTTTCTCAAAACTCACTTCTGCCGCTTTAAATCTCAATGGATAATTAATGTGAAATTGCTTCACAAGAAAACACGAGGACATGAAAATGTTGTTTTTTTAATGTCCTTAAATGAATAGATATAAAGATGATAAAGAGAAAAGGTTGACTAAAAAAAGAAAAGGTTGATTCATATATTATATGTTAGCAAGATATTCTAAGTAATGTTTATTCTTGAATATGATGTTTGAATAATGTGTGTGAGATCACTATGACAACATAACGCTGTGTTCTTTGCATTCACGGCACACTGCTGCTTTCCTCCACACCTCTGGATGCTTATAATTTCCTTTCATCTCATCTCATCGCTATTTCTTCTGCCTGCACGCTCTTCAGCTGCGTTTAAAGGCTCCCATCCGAGCACACAAAGACGGCATTGTTTTCAGATCATCACACAGACAAAGTTTTTTCTGTCTTCCCTTAACTAGGGTTGTCTGAGCCCCAATAGGCCTCTCCGTTTTGTTAGAGCAAATTAACCACCCTACTCGGTCATACGATAGCTTCCTCTCTCCTTTCAGCCTCTCTTTCTCCGTCTCCCTTTTGTTTCTTGTCACAGAGCTAGCCCTCACTGTAGGTCATTTCGACATGAGAAATTTGTGACCTCAGATGCAGTGGCACCTGCTCCCGTGCTCTCGGCTCTGCTGTCATCCTCTGGGAGCTTTTGACAGAGTAATAGTGGGAAATTGAGGTTATTGAGGATGGTCGAGGGGAGATGTGGGCACCATTATTGAGGGAAGGAAAAGATGGTTTTAGTAACAGAAATGAGAGATCGAGACATAAAATCGGCATTTCTTTCAAAACACATTCTTTAGGTGGTGAAGTTTTTTTTCTTTTCTTTTTCTAAGACATAAAGAATTCTAAAAGCTCTATCAAGCACAAATAATAATATAATAAAAACCTTTCGATTAGTTTAACTTCTAAATGGTTTAACTGCTCTTTGTTATTCAACTTAAGAGTTATTCACATATGGTTGTCTTGTGTGAAGAATTGCTCATCCCGCTCTGCTAATGATGTACAATAACATGGTCCATACGGTTAATGAAGTGCTATGAATGTCGTTTCCGTGTAATACACAAGAGAAGAAAAGGAGGATAGAAAAATTGAATATTCAGAGTTGCTGTAGTCTAATTAAAGATGGCTTTTATTCTCTTTGGGAATGGGTTAGAGCTTTCAAAAGAGAGTAAAAACATGAACAAAGAGAATGAGAGCTACGTGTGTATGAAGAATGATTATTCAGATGGAAGGGGACCTGTGCTGTTGGTGCATGTGTTTCTGATCAGTCATATCAGTCATAGCCTTCTCATAAAATTAAAAAAAAGTGAAATTCTGTCATTCAAATCTCTTTTTTTTTGGAACACAAAATGTGAGTTTTTGAAGAGTATTCTGTCAGGAAAAAAAAAATTATGAAAGTGATTCATTATGGTGCAGTATTCTACACTGTAAAAAAAAATATTTTCAAGATTTGTTATCACAACATTTTTTCTTTTGTCAAATCAACTTAAATAATTTATCTAGTTCGGATAACTTATTATTTTGAGTTTCTCGTGATTAAATCATTCTCCTTCTTTGTATTAACTCACTTTTTCCAGTTCAATCAACTTAAAATTTTAAGGCAACCAGGTTACTTACTTTTTTAAGTTAAACCAACAATATTTTTTTTTACAGTGTATGTCTTATGTAGCCATATGGTAGCTTTGTGTAGAGAACAGACGGAAATTCACAATTATTAACTCAAATGAATCATGCTTTTTTGTGTATATATCCAATGAATCAGTCGAACCATTTCACAAAACTGATCTCATGGGTATTTGGCTGATAACTCACTGATTAAATGATCCATAGAGGTTAACAGAAAAATTAAAAAAACGTATATTAGCACACGAATCATATGGATCACTCTTAGAAAAAAATGATTCATTTGGAGTTCTATATATGAAGCATAGGGTTCTTTACTCAACTCCAAAGAACCTTTCTATGCTAAAAAAGGTTCTATAATGACAAGAAAGAACACTTTTGGCACAAAGGTTCTTTATAAGCTATTAGTCATTCATATATTACATTATTCTGCAACATTTTGTAGTTGTAATTAAATGAGTGTTTATTAAACTGTTGTAGTAACTTAATATCATATTTTAATCATGCTGATTAACTGCATAAAATGATATACATTTTCTAACCCCCATATCTTGAATTTTGTGATCATTCACATGCATTCATAAATACATTTTAGGGTCTTGATGTTTGTCAATAATATGAAATATTTAATCCGGAAAGGACAAAACAAATGATAATGAATGAACCTTTTTCCTGTTTAAAAAGAACCCTTAAGGGATCTTATTATTGAAACCTTGAAAAGGGTTCTGTATAAAACCTTTTAGGGCTTCCAAATATGTAGTGCTGATAGAACCTTTTCTTCTAAGAGTATACTGTCATGGAGCTTTTTGAATTTTGAACATTCTTTGTTCATTGTGACCAAAAACGTTATTCAAAATAGGATCTGTTGTCAGTCATACCAGTTTGGCTGTTTAACATTATGTATTTATTTTAGGCCATTTATTTATAGCCACTGTTGTCCTTATTCTGCAGCTTGGTTAGTAAAAATATATTTCTATGGCTCCTACTGTACTCAATGAAGTAACCTACAAAAAAGTATGTTGTTCTAAAATATGTTGTTGAAATACAGTAAGACATCTATATGTATTCAGCCCGATCTCACAGGATTTTCGTACGAATTTTACGAGGTGGCTAATTCGTAACAATTCATACGACCTCACTCGTACGAATTAGTTTGATTTTGCTAAATCGCACATATTTTACAAATTGGCCAATTTGCATGAATTCGTACAAATGACCTACCCCTTACCCCGCCCCTAAACCTACCCATGTGGGTTTAGACAAATCATACGAGTGAGGTCGTACGAATTAGCCACTTTTTAATCATTCGTCGAATTATTACGGAATAGTCGTGAGATAGGGTAGATGTATTTGCCATTATTTGCATCATATGTTTATAAATAATCCGTTTTAGCTATGGTTTTTCAGCCCGTTCTCATCCTTTAACGTCATATAGAACGCTATATGCAAAAACGGCACTATACTACGCACATGGCACCCTTTATCGTTAATATAACACGCGAACTCAAGATGTCATAAATCGTTTAGCGTGAATGACACGCAGACCCTACCCCACACCTAAACTTAGCCCTCACAGCGCGTGTTATATTAACGATAACGGGTGCCATGTGCGTAGTTTTTGCATATATGACGTTAAAGGATGAGAATGCGTTGGGTTTTCCACACGAAACTGGTCATTGACTGGCCCAAGCTGGTTTATTTATTTGCTTATCTTGTTTAGAGCTGGTGGACATGGTTAAGCTGGATTGACCTGGTTAAAAACATCTGGTCGACTAGTTTGACCCTATAATTTGGCTGAAGTGTTTTCGTCAGCTGGAACAAACCTGTCAACATTTGTGTCTTTAAATAAACCCACCCAAACACACAAACAGACACTCACCAACAAAAACAGAGCTTTAAACATTAAAAGGCAAAAATGTTCAGCCCTCGGGCGTCTTCTACTCTCCTGTGCCAGTGTTAGGTCACATTAAAAGCAAGGTGACGTGAGCTTGGCACAAACTGTTATTCGGTCTATGTGAGCGTGCATTTGTGCTACAGAGCTTGATGGAGTAGAAGTAGGCCATTCGCAGCGTGCATATAGACGTTAGAGCAGGTTTTGTGCCACGGGCTACAATCAACCACAGTCTTCTCACTTAATAACGCTCCAGGAGCCAGGCAGGAGAGACATCAGACCTGATGCCCCGACAGGGTGCTACGCGAGCAGGGTGCGAGGTGGGGGGGTTGGGTGACGGTGCTCCTAAAAATGTTGTGTTTGAACTAGAGGGCGGCCCGAGGGGTCAAATAATTTGTTGTATGCCACTTTTGCTTTTTCTCCCTTCACTTAGCAGAGCGCTCTGCGAACACACAGGGGAAAGTGGCCAGCAGGCGCTAACTAGGATAGAGGGCCAACTGGGGGAGCCACACTTCTTCTGTTATCCAACTAATGAGTCTGCGAGGGAGAGAAAGAAATGAGGATGCTTTAAGAGCTTTTTAAACTAGCTCGATAAGGGCTTTGTTTGTGCCAGCAATTTGGAGCGTTTTTGAGGATCTGTTTGTTTCTTCGGTAATTGTGTGTGTGTTTGTGTGTGTTTGTTACTGAGTAGACCTATTAAAGGATTAAAGTGGCACGGATTTCTTTTCGCATTCGTGTTTCTGTCAGTTATTTGCGTGCAGGCCCAGCTCTGTGCATGTGCTCTTGTGTAATTGTTTTAGATTTACTTTGTTTGCACAGCTCTCAAGTGTGTGTGTGTGTGTGTGTGTGTGTGAGTTACATGCCAGAGCTCATCAGCCCATTTTAAGGTTCCTATATTCGTTCTGCTCATTCATAAATATGATCATGTCAAGCTCATGCACTTTAATGTGATAATTTTGTACATTGGCAAGCAAATTAATTTTAGAGTGTGAGTTAACTTTCAGGGAAAATGCTCTTAAACAAAGAGTTGTCAGAAGCAGATGATGGTGACATTGAAGTCATGCGACTGTGGTGTTGTTTGTTTTCAGTCTACAAGAAGCTTTTGACTTCTGACAATTGTATTTACGCTTCAAAATTAAAATAGATGTGCAAATGAACAAAGCATGCAAGAATCATAAGGTTTGGTTTGGCATAGATCTTATTTTCTGCAATAATCCAAAAGCCAATGGAAAAATCCAAGTGGGTTTTTGTGGAAGGAACCAGTGTGATGGTAACTTCCGGTTTGGCCTACAAAAACGCCATATTAACCCCTTAGCTGTCACCCTTTTTGAGAATGGGGGTTAAAATGCACTATTCAAACTTAAATGGTTGTAATTTAAGAATGCTTTGGAATATATACCCAAGTTTGGTCTTGTTTTAAAGAAAACACTCAGCAGAATATTGCTGAAGTGAAAACACTTCAAAAAATGAAAGTATGAAAAAGTTATGGAAGTTTAAATTTACAGTAAATTAAATATACTGTACTATATATTTTTTTATTTTATATAAAATATATATTTTATAAAATTTTCAATTATAAAACAGTTTTCACACGAAGATTTCTGAGTTTATAAACGTTCAAATGATACCTAATTTATGATAACTACTAAAATATGTGATATAATAAAAAAAGGCGATAAAAAATAATATTATATTTTAGAGGATAATAAATATAAATATTATCATTTTTAGAGGATAATTTTGTACTATATTTTTTTTTTATTATTGAAAAATACTAGATTATATGTTTATTATGAACTTTTAGCATAAAAACAGAAGTTTCAATGATTAAAAGTGGGTTCGTCAACTTTTTGTGACAAAGGTCAAAACTCCTGTTATGATGCAGATTTTTTGAGGTGCACTCTTGTCATAAATTCATCAATTACTCTTCCTACATAATTTTTAACACAAAACAGGGGTATGATATCTATTTAGAAGTCTTAGACCTTTCCAACAATATATAATTTGTCATAATTGGATTAGGATTTAATAGAAATATAGTGAAGTAAAATTGGGCGTCCCGGTACCGGGACGGGGACCAGTTATTTGCGTGCAGACCTGTCTCAGAGCATGTGCTCTTGTGTAATTGTTTGTTTATTGTAGTTGACACAATTGCTTATGTGTGTGTGTTTACGAGTTATACACGCTAGAGCACATCGCCCCTTTTGGGGTCCCTGTTTTATTTTCCGCTCATTTTTCTCATCATTCTGCCTCTTTGGTTGTTCTTCACCTCTGCCCTGTTTGCTCTCTTTTCCCTTCCCCTTCCCTCAGGGGACTGTTAACCTTTGTCATTCTTTCATTAGCCTCAGGCTATGATTTGCGCGCAACAGCGCGAACCCGCTGCTTGCTAACATGAACGTGCTAGCCGGCACAGCAGCACCAGTGCGCTGCTCCAGGATCAAGATTATTGTATGGCACGTGTTTAAACATTAGAAGCCCTTGTAGCAACACATTCATGGTGGCCAAGTCAAACAACAGTATGTAGATAATGCATTCACAGTTGAAGTATGCTTGTGTTCTTCTGATAAACCAGGAAATTAGCTGGTATTAGGATGGAATGAAGACACTTGATGTGGGAACATCAGTAGAAATGTGTTGACAAGGTTAATGCACTGCGATGTGTTATATATTCTCATTATCTTGTCATTAAATCTTATGGAGGATGTGAAAATACACATTTGGGAAGATTTTTGGTCCATTTTGATATGAAAAATGTGTCTGATAATGATAATTTCATTGCGATTGCTTGAGTTTTTACAGTAATAGAGCTTTCAGTTCTCCTAAAAGTAAAGTGTCTCTCTATAATTTTGAATTGTTGGTTGCCTCCTCAGATGTAGCCTCACAAACGACACCTTTGATTGTTGGCATGAAGTTTGGTGCATATTGTTGCTTGTTCTGGCCAAGAACTGCTCACTTAGACAAGAATATAGGCTGGCTAACCAGCTTATAAAGTGAACAGTCTTCTTCAACAGTTACACAGCATAACAAAAATCTGTGTAGAATGTGTGGTCACAATTTCTTTACTGCCGTAAGTAGGGGAAACCAGGGATAATTGTAATACTTAAAGCTACACTGTGTAACGTTTTTAGTGTATTCTTTGCTAAAAACACTTAGTTCTTTCAAAAATACATGTGCTCATTAATGTGTATTTACATCGTTCAAGTAATAAAGTATTCACGTGAGTGTGTAATATGCCATTGAAAATACATACGGGTAAGGGGTTCTAATGTCGGTCGCCATGTTGCCCCTCCATCTTGAAAGTACATTAGCCAAAGAGGGATATACCCGTTTATTCAAGCTTCGCGGCAAATCAACAAGACAAAACAGCCGTCATTGACTACATTGGCCACCGTAGGAGTTAAAGCGAAATCAGAATTGAGAGGAACAGAAACTAATATTCACTGGATGGTCATATACCTTTTCACCGCTAGATGGGGGTAAAAAACACAGTGTAGCTTTAATAAATATAACATCTGTAGTAATTGCATGCAGACAATGCCCATATCAGATTAGCTAGCACAATTTAATCCTCTACATTATTACAATAAAGATTCTGAAATAGGTTTTCTTTCTTTCTTTTTTATTTTTTTGCTGTATTGAAATAGAAAAAACATTTTGTCTGAAAAAAAAATAAAAAATCAGTCTTCTCTCTTCGGACTGTGTGTGCTTCCACTCTAGAGAATCTGCAAGCTGAAATTCTAGCATGCGTATCAACTGAAACAAGTATTGATGAAAATGTTTTTGGACCAAACTGTGAAAGATGGTGCATAAAACTTGAGTTTAAGGAGCAAGCTGTGCATGGTTCTGTTCATTGCCTTGGTTTATGTGCTTGTGTGTGTGTGTGTGGTCACGGTGAACTGTCATCAGTAGACAACGGAACTTGCTGAGCTTTTCAGTTTAACATTTTTAATGGCGGATACTGAATTTTAATACTTTTTTTTTTTTTTAATGGCAAAGTAGAGAAAGACTGTAAATAAAAAAATATGTCATGAAACTCTAGATGGCGCAGGATAATAGGTCCTTGACTGATCTCTATTGGTTCCTGCTCTATCAGTAGCCAATGAGCTTGCATGTTAAACCTTCAAATACTTGGTTAGCATGCCTTAGAAATGCGTCGCTCTTTCAGAATCCCTCCACCTTCCCCAGCTCCACCTGTATAGATCTGCTGGGTAATTCACGTACACTATATATTGCACAGCAGCAGCAGCATGCCTTACTTGCTCACAGCAGTGTGTTTATATGTATATATTACTTTGGCTAGTTGGCTTGTCTAGTTATCCCTTTCTGATAAATCTAAATTTTGGGGGGAAAGATTATCTTACTCTATTAATAAGTAGCAATACTATATTTATTTATTTTGGGTTAGGGTTACCTGCGACATTGCTAAGGACTGTTATCCAGTCCCTCCAGAAAAACGCGATTATGCGATCGCTGAATTCAATGCAAAATCAGCCAAAGTACGCATATTTATGTGGGGGCCGCATTTTTTCAAATACGCCGCACTTTCGCCGCATAAATTGCCGATTTCCGTGCAAAATATGAGGGGTTTGCATAATTTCATAATCCTCGCATTTTCGTTGCAAAAAAAGTCATATGTAGCCTATCTTAGCAGAAAGTTGAAAAATGTTGCGTTTGCTTCACACAAGAGCAGCCATTTCCCCCTGTTTCCATGGGAACGTTATGAAGTGACGCAATTACGCGACGCCAGACAGACTCACGGAGGCGATTGACATCTCACAAATCGAACTCGTATAACTGTCTGTCACACGTTCTACCGTCACATTGTTACTTAATAAACAACATAAGATAAAAGAAGTAGCATCAAACAGAAATTACCCGCACACATGGGGTGTTTGAGGCGCACATATAACACTGCAGAGAGTTCAACAGGGAGCGCGGAGCTCTTAAAGGGGCCACACCTTATTTACACTCATTACAGTCTGAAATAAAACAAGATGAGAAATTAAATATTCCCAGCATTTTCTATGATGTAGTATGCTTGCTTATCAAAGGAAGTAATAAGAAATTACTCCTACATTAGCCTAGTGAGAACAGGATGTTGGGGGAATCACTTTTTTTCTCTTTTTCATCAACCGCAATTTTTGCAAGTTCCCTCAATTTTTGCAAATTCCTGCAATTTCATCGCATAAAATTGCATAAATATCCTGCATATTTCATTGCATTTTTAAAGAAAACGGGCCGCGTAATCAATCAATTTTTGCCCGCAACAATCACAAAAAAACTATGCGTTTTTCTGGAAGGACTGAATACTATTATGGTAAATTTTATATATAAATCGCAATTTTTTTCACAAATTTTTGGAAATTACCACCACAAAATCAGTCGTTTTGATCGCAAAAATCACAAAAAAAAAAAAAAAAAAAAAAAATCGTGAAATCCTGGAGGGACTGGTTGTAGTGCAAATTTTTGCTTTTGTGTGGTGATATAAGAAAACATGGGGACATAATATTCATGATTAGTCACATGGCGTTTAGGCCTCAAAAACAATTGTCCATAACTGAATGTTCATTGAGATCTCAAAATTGTGCATTGAGATCAATTGGCATGCTAACAGATTGCTTTAAGTTTCATAGATCTCCTCTCTTCCATTTCAGCCTTAGTTGTTGTTAGCATTTAGCACATGCTTTTATCCAAAGTGACAATACTTCCAACATATGCATTTTACGTAGAGTCAAACCCATGATATTAGCAATGGTTAGTGCAACAATCTGCCAGTTGAGTCACATGAACAGTCTGTTGAGACTTCTGTTCATCTCAGTGTCATTGTTAAGTCTCTTCTCAACTCTAGGTGACTGAAGGTTATCTTTGCAACTGCAGACCCAGGAGTAGCATATGCGATTTGATGCTCTCTCATTGAATTGCTAGGGTGTACTCTGGGATTCACTAGCTGCACACTCTCTCTGGATTCTCAATGCTCCCTCATCGATTCCACAGGTAAACAATGTTTATTCAGCAGCAGATGTTTGATGGCACAGAGGTTGGAACAGACCTGATTTGGCATTCATAGACCTCTGAAGATCAGCTTCACGGGACCTGCTGTGGATCCAGGCTTGTATGGATCTGTATTCTAGAAACATGTTCATGATTTGATGCCGTTGGTTCAAAGAAAGATTTGAGACTATGCACATTTGTGTGCGTGTTCTAGTAAATTAGCTGTTAACCTTTGGCATCACCCTTCGGTTCGTAATCATCAACATTCAGTGTTCAGCTGTGTGTTTAAGCCGTATCCAAGCACCATGTGCTCATGGGAGATAACTCTTGTCATTAAGCACAGCCTACAACCTGGACAGCTTAAAATGAACAGTTTTCTGCAAAGATGATTCGAGGTGAAGTCAGAAAATCTCAGAATCTCTCTCTTACGCTCAGTGGCATCTGCTTCTTTGTGGCTTCCTCAGGCAAAGTCTTGTGCCTGTGTACAGTCTGTGCTTGTTTGGAATGACCTGATTTATTTAGCATTTATTTGGATTCAATTTCGGAATGTTGTTTGGATTGGATTGGATTGTTAAATGAATAGTTGACTCAAATATAAAAATTCTTTTATCTTTCACTCTTTTGTGTTTAAAAATAGTTGCATGACTTTCTTTGTTGTGTAGAAACACAAAAGGGTGTATTTAAAGCTGCTCTTTACTGTATAATGAAAGAAATCGTGATCATGACTGTCAAACCAGCTTTGTGTGTTTGTATAACTTAAATTTAGCTCTGTTTGTCACACAAAGCTATTGTATGGATTAAAAACACGTAATATACTACCACTCAACATTTTGAAGTTCGTAAGATTGGTTTTACTGTTTTTGAAAGAATTATCTTATGCTCACCAAGGTTGATTTTATTTGATTAAAAAAGCAGTAAAAACAGTCATATTGTGAAGTATTATTACAATTTAAAATACCTGTTTTCTATTTTAAAATGTAATTTTAATTTCTGTGATGGCATAGCTGAATTTTCAGCATCACTACTTCAGTCTTCAGTAAATAATGTCTAATATTCTTCAAAAATCATTCTAATATGCTGACTTCTGGCTCAAGTAACATTTCTTATTATCATCAATGTTCAAAACAGTTGTGCTGCTTAATATTTTTGTGGTAACTGATATTTTTGGTTTAAATTTCAAAAGATTTCTCCCTTTAAATGAGTAGTTCACTTTTTAAAAAAAAAAAAAAAAAACTTTTGCTGATAATTTACTCCAAAATATCCATGTCATTCTTTCTTCAGTCGAAAAGAAATGAAGGTTTTTGATGAAAACATTCCAAGATTTTTCTCCATATAATGGACTTCAATGGGAACCATACTGTTCAAGGTCCAAAAGACAGTTTCAGTGCAAACTGCAAACTGTTCAAAGGGCTTTAAACGACACCAGACGATGAATAATGGTCTTATCAAGTGAAACGATTTGTCATTTAAAAAAAAAAATCAACAAAGTTTAAGTTTTATAAGCTCAAAAGGTCGCCTTGCTCTGTTCTGTGATGCGCATTTGTGACTTTCCTGTTCAAAATGAACAAATATTTTTTTTCGTGTCATTTGGTTCATTCAACGAAGGAAAGAACGAATTGACTCGGAAAAAGATTTGTTCATTTTAATGAACGAGTTCGAGAGTCACGAACGCGCATCACAGAACAGAGCAAGGCGACCATTTGAGCTTATAAAACTTAAACTTTGTCGTTGTTTTTTTTTTTTTTTTAATTGAGGAATCGTTTCGCTTGATAAAACCCTTATTCATTGTGTGGAATTGTTTAAAGCCCTTTGAACAGTTTGCAGTTTGCAGTGAAACTCTCATTTGGACCTTGAACCGTTTGGTTCCCATTGAAGTCCATTATATGGAGAAAAATCCTGGAATGTTTTCATCAAAAACCTTAATTTCTTTTCGACTAAATAAAGAATGACATGGACATCTTGGATGACATGGGGGTGAGTAAATTATCAGCAAAAGTTTTTTTTTTTTTTTAAGTGAACCACTCCTTTAAATTTAAGAAAGGAAAAGATGTAATTGATTTTTTAGTTGACTCTAGAAGTTATTCTAGAGCTTTATTAAAAGTTAATTTTACTGTAAAGAACCCTGTGAAGTGGAACGGTGACTCTAACAAATTGCCATCTCAATGTTTATTAAGCTTTGATGAAGTGGGATGTGAAATATGGCACATTTTTCAAATCCCGCATTTGTTGTATGTTCGTCTGACGGCTCTTTCACGCCGTTTATCACGTAGCAGAGAGTAGATCGCATTATGTATGTGGAATGTGAGGATGGGTTGCATCTATTGCATGCTGTCAGTGTCCTGGTGAAAGAGCTGTGTTCATTATCCAGGCATATGTCTTCAGTCTAATGCACTAACAGGGTGATGCCTGTTTGCCGTCAGTCCCTCATAAACAAACTTGCTCAACAGAAAGAGACAGTGAATGATAGAATGCCTGTGTTTGACCACAGGCTGGAAAACACTGATTGTTGTCATTGTCAGTCAAGGTTTCCACAGCTCACTTTCTAAAAAGTACCATGATATTAGCTCTTGGCTGTTTGCCACTTTTATTGATATAATAATACAGAAAGAACAAGAAAAGAGGTGGATTGAAGAATGTCACAAATTGGATGTGTTCTCTTGTTGCCCACATGAGCTCCACAGTCCAATGTGTCAATACCACTACACCACAGCTCTTACCTATTTTCAATTATAAGTATGTAACTATATGTCTATATATGAGTTTAATTGTTTTAAGGTAAAGTTAATTAAATGCTCTCTTATTTGCAGCATATAAATACACTAAGTTGAGTGTTGTTACGTAATATCTAATTATTGCAATGGCTTTCCCATTCTCTAGAAAACTAGGAAGTGGTTACATGCAGTGCTTATGACAGGTGACTGCCAGAGCATTACTATACTCTTAAAAACACAGGTTCCAAAAGGGGGGTTTCACAACAGTGCAATAGAAATATTTTTGGTTTAGAAAAAAGTTTCAGTGAACAGTTATTAAAATAACCATTTAAAAATCAATCTAAACAACCAATTTCCACTTTAATGAACTTTTGTGCAGTGAATAATATCCATGGTACATTAAACATTCTGTTACACTTTTACACTCAACTCTTGTCTAAGAGTTTAGACATTCTACCGTACTAAACTAAAAGTAACTTTGCAATTGCATGTCAACTAACTTACATTAGATTAGTAGACTGTAAGACTGTTAGGTTAGGGTTAGAAGAATAAGTTGGCATGTAGATGCCAAGTTATAGTCTGTAGAATGTCTTTTGCTGGTATTAGGCAGTCTACTAATAATCTAATGACTGGTAGTTAACATAGGGGCAAATATTTATTATAGTTAGCAGAATGTCTAAAGTGGACCATCTAGACCTTCATGAGGTTAACTTTTAAAGGTGTATGTAGTTTGTAGGTGTTGTAGGTGGTATATCCTTGGGGGGAGGGGGGTATGCTTATGGTTAATATGTAGAGTACATTAAGTGAGCCATTTGTAGGTTGATTTCCCAAGGAAATTTAAACACTGTGATCCGTATTGTTTAATTAAAATAATATTTCATTCCGATAAGCCACACACAGCAATTTAAGGGCAGGGGTAGCTATTTGTTCAGCCAATGACAGAAATTGCAGTATTCAGGGTTCAGGAAACATATTGCAATTCCATTTGTTGCCACTAGAAATGTCGCTTTTGAGTTGATCATCTTGTTTTAAAGATGCTTAAATATTTTACTTTGAATTAACAATGGGGTTTTTTGCCATCTATGCAATTGATTTGGAAGCGACAGATACTGTATTACTTCAGCTAGTGTATCTAAGGGAAATCTCTCATTATTTCTGTCATATGTAGTAGGTGATACATGTGTATGAAAATGTTGCCAACTTTAAGACAGTTTCTTGTCTCTGTGTGTTCTCTGTGGAGTGGATTCCTTTGGCATAAGGGTTTTCCAGTCCTCTTCTTCCAATCTTGGACAGGATTGAAAAAGGAACCTGCAGAAAGAATTGTAAAAACAGAGGAATAAAGACAACATTTCCAGTGGTGCACTTCTAGTGGGACATTCCAACACGAGAGGAAACTTTTTTCTTTTTTTTTTTTTTTTTTTAAGTGTCGTCCTGGGTACAGTTTTTCTGCTTGGCTGGACGTGGGTAATATGTCATCCTGAACAGAAGTTAAAACTTCAAGTCATGGAGCAGGAGGCTCTGTAATCTGTTTTTGGTTGCATTTCCCAAAAGCATAGCCAAGTTGATCGTAGAAAACATTGGTGGCAGTGGTCTCCACGATCAACTTGGGCTCACAATGATTTTGAAAAATGTAGCTCTGGGTGGTAGATGTTCAGCATGGAAGTCGTGTGTTTAACATGCCTTTACTACAGCTCCCTGATGATGATACAAGCACTCCATATGCCATCTTGCATTTGTTAAAGGTGTGTGTAGTGCTGGTAAATACATTAAAACATGTAAGTGCTGCTTTAATGTAGATGTTCTTCTTACCCTGAGGAATGGCTCCTTCGGGTACGTGTGAGACTGGAAATATGCTTTAATGGGAAGAGCTGGCAGGAAACAGACATGATGTTTCCATGACTTCATGGTCAAGCACATACCACCTGCATTAAGAATGGACTCACGGTTCTGACCCTGTAGTGCAGATGGCTCTTTAGTTTACATCTTTTATAACATGCTGAGAGTAACGTAGAGTTACTAGAAAGCCAAATCATATTTCATCCAACATTTAAAGGTCACCATTGCTCTCTAACATTGCTAAGAGCTGGCTGGATGCCTCTCATAATGTGTTGTCTCTTACCTAAATGTATGATGAAAGTACCATGGTGTCATTGTCAATACAATACAAAATGCCAATACAAACACGACGCGCAGCTGTGAGCAAGTAAGACATGCTGCTGCTGTACAATATAGCATTAATGAAATACCCATAGCAGATCTATACAGGTGGAGCTGGGAAAGGTGAGGGTTTATATATATATATATATATATATATATATATATATATATAAAATATTAAGACTTTTGTGGAAGAATTGCATTGTGAGCTTCCATATATCATGTGTCTCATCACTGCTGTGATTGTTGGATGTCATTGTTTTACAATGGTTTAAAACAGACATTAATAGTTTAATTGGTTGATAATTTAACAGTATCAGGTAATGAAATACATTTTTTTTCTGTCAATTTAAGTTAAGTCTGTAAAACCTTGTTACCGTAAAAACTTGCTACCGTATTTTATACAGTAAAGTTCTGGCAACCACAGCTGCCGGTATTTTACCGTAAATAGAACAAATTTTTTTTTTTTTTTAAGTGCTAAAAACATACAATTGAGTTTTTGAGTTCATATTTACTCATTTAAATGATCATTTTTATTCATTTATTTAATTCCGTTAATATTCAATGGTACTGTATGCAATTTATATTTATTTTATACCCTATTGGTCAAAGGTGGAGGAATTAAAATGTTTTGATGTTGAAGGCTGTATTTATTTGATGAAAAATAGTAATATTGTATATTACTAATGAAAAACAATTATTAGTGAAATATTATTATAAATACCTGTTATTTTAACATAATTTATTACTGTGATGTTTTCAGCATCATTACTCAAGTCTTCAGTGTCACACGATTATTCAGAAATCATTCTAATTTGATTTGATGATAAGTTGTATCAATTATCATTGGCTCTTATTATTATCAATGTTGAAAATGTTTTTTTCCTCTTAATATTTTTTTTGGAAACTGGGATATTTTTTTTTTTTCAGAATTATTATGATGATTGGAAAAATCAAAAGAACGTAATTGATTTGAAATCTTAATATTTTGTGTTTCTCACTGTAATACATCATTGATAAATAAAAGTATTACTTTACTTTAAAAAAATCCAATGCCAACTGATTAACATTTAAATGGTAGTGTATAATGATTTCCACAATTAGGCTACAAATCAAATTATGTTCTCTACAAAAATTGGGTGGAAATGAGCTAAATCATATATTTAAAAAATAAAAATAAAAAATTTGTATGACCAGTGCATACTTAAATGAAATATATAAAAATATTATAATGAAGAATGATAGTAGTTGTAGATGTTTTTTTTTTTTTTAATGTCTTTATTGTTGTAGTTTTATTAAACCATGGGATGCTTTTTAAAAGATCTCTTCCAAAGAGAAAGTCTGTATGTTTATTAGTGTCTGTGATGAACAAAATATCTTGGTTTACAGAAAGATTATACAAATAAGACTCTGTTAGCATTAGTTTTTCTCTTGTTTTACACTCTTCCTGTGGATTTGGGGTTTGTCGTCTTTTGGCACCACACTATTTTATCTGCTGTACCCTTGAGCAGAAGCTGTTTGAGATACAGACTAGCCTGTGGTATTATTTGTCATTTCAACATCCATTACGCCGTAAAACCCCTCATTATTTACCACCTGCAGTATGCTCCTCACATAATCTCTGGCTAATGACACTCTTATCTCATCCATGTGTCAAGTTTGTGTAGTCTGCATGTCATATCGATGGTACCCTCACTGTTTGTGTCATTATGTGGACAGTTCAAGCTGGGCTTGTCCTTTTGGCCTGCCCCACTCTCAAATGTTTCACATCACATGCAGAAGTGACTCCTACTATACTGCTTGTGTGAGTGTGCAAGTGTTTTTACTCTTCCATTATCGTTCCTGTCCTACACTAATGAAAATTACTGTTCCCAGGCCAGTACTGCTGATCTTGTGCCTTTAGCCCACAAAACATTATCAATCACAAACCCCTGTTTTTACAAGCAAGGACTTTTCCAGCCATCTTTTCTTCTTTTTATTCAAATCAAAGCTTGCCTAAATGGCTTTTGTGTGTGTGTGTTTTTATCAGGGCTGGGCATTTTATGTTTTTGTATAGCGTGAGTGAGTAACTGTGTGAATATTAGAACAGGAAGGTGCCGGGTGCTCTCGAAAAACTCATTGCAGTTTGGTTGTTAGCTGTTTTTATGACTTGAATGCAGGTTTGTACGAGGTTGCCAGGGTTGGCAAAGCTCACAATTAGGCAAGGTGGACAGAAAACCACACCAAGATACATTCATAAAACAAATGAATAACAAAATGTAACCAAAATTACTCAAGTCATGTACAGGGTTATTCTTGCCAGCAGGTCACCTAATAGCAGTGTGAATACATTTATTTCAAACTCTTCTGCATGTTAAAACACATTCAAAATCCATGACATAAATTAACTTGCAATTTTTTTTTTTTTCTTCTTTTAATATTCAATTTAGAAATTACCTCATTTAGCAACAGACTACTGAGGGCAATAAATACAATAGAACATTTCTTCAGATATACAGGTGAAACTCGAAAACTTGAAACGGTGAAACTAATATAGACTCATTACATGCAAAGTAAGATTTCAAGCCTTAATTTGTTATAATTTTGATGATTATGGCTTACAGCTAAAACCTTTTCACTCTATTCTAATTTAGGCTTTGGGGTTTTCATAAGCTATAAGCCATAATCATCAAAATTATAACAAATAAAGCCTTGAAATATCTCACTTTGCATGTAATGAGTTTATATAATATATTAGTTTCTCCTTTTAAGTTGAATCACTGAAATAAGTGTGCTTTTGCACAATATTCAAATTTTTCGAGTTTCATCTACTCAAACCAAACATTAAGAGAAATTATGATTAGGGTTATAAATTGTGATTACCCTCCTACTCCTGTTCAGAGACTTGGCCTACCCCATTGAGCAAAATTGCAGTTATAGAAATCTTGATGGTAAAGAATGGCCTGGTTATTGGTGGACAATAGTCTAGTAAAGCATCACACTAGAAACCTGGAACTAACCTTAACTTGGAAAAAAAATAAAAAAAATAAATATATATATATATATATATATATATATATATATATATACGTATAATATATATATATATATATATATATATATATATATATATATATATATATATATATATACGTATATATATATATATATATATATATATATATAATATATATATATATATATATATATATATATATATATACTTAAATGGCAATGGCAATGAAGATTACCTGTTAATTGTTATTTAAGTGAAATTACTGAACTTAAATATACAAGTTTGATAAAAAATCATCATTAAAGAAGAAAATTTCAAATGGCATTTAGAGGCTTTTGCATCTGAACTCTTCATATATATATATATTTATTTTTTTTATTTTTTTTCCAAGTTAAGGTTAGTATATATATAAGAGCAGAGAATCTGCTCATTTTTTCATGATTTCGATAGCTTATTTTATGTACTTCCCGACTTTTTTATCATTCAAATTTGGCTGGGTGGCTAATTACACATTTTTCTGTGGTGTGACAAACTCAGAACACATACTTAATTTTGACTTTACAGGGACTTTAAGTAATTAGTCATGCTTACAAAGGCAAATTGTTGACCCTTAATTTGCAACCTTAAATATTACAATTTGGCGTTAAACTCATGGTTACTTTCTGCTACAAACATGAATGACATCTCAAATTGTATGATGAGATGGGTGCTATCACTTTTCTGTGTTCTTCTTTCAATGTAAAAAACGGACAAACATAAATTATTTAGACCTGCTTTGGAAAAGAAAACTGAACCATATGTGCTCTTTTGACTTGGACCAGTAAATAAAAAATTGCAGTTATAGAAATCTTGATGGTAAAGAATGGCCTGGTTATTGGTGGACAATAGTCTAGTAAAGCATCACACTAGAAACCTGGAACTAACCTTAACTTGGAAAAAAAATAAAAAAAATAAATATATATATATACATGCATAATTACATATATATATATATATATATATATATATATATATATATACAGTATATATATATATATGAAGAGTTCAGATGCAAAAGCCTCTAAATGCCATTTGAAATTTTCTTCTTTAATGATGATTTTTATCAAACTTGTATATTTAAGTTCAGTAATTTCACTTAAATAACAATTAATAGGTAATCTTCATTGCCATTTAAGTAAAATTACTGAACTTAAATATACAAGCTTGATAAAAATGATCATTCTAGAAGAAAATTTCAAATGGCACTTAGAGACTTTTGCATCTGAACTCTTTATATATATATATATATATATATATATATACAGTATATACACAAAAAAAAGATAATTTTTCCTGTTCATATCCGGACTGAGGAAAATAAACCCAGTGACTGTAATTATGCATGTGTGTGAGAGACACACACAGTCAGAGCATTTTCTGTTTATAATTACTGCTGGCTTTTATACTACGTGAAATGTTCCTGGGCTTGAGCTTTTAGTGTCATTTTGAGAACTCCTAACCGTTAGTCAGACTGTTTTCATTGGCTTAAACGATCTCGCACTGTAACAAGCTTTAAATCAATCTCTATAATGATAGAAATCATTACAGCCTGTGCTTTTTTTATCAGAGAATAATGACTGTAGTCCTAAATGTTTTTACTCCCTCACACATGCCCACTCTGTTATGTACAGGGAGCACAGCAGAGCACCGTACACAACGATGTTAAATTTTTGTAGGAAAAGAAAAAATGAGATTTTATTGCCCCAGTATAAATTGTTTCTGGAGTCAATCCAGATGCAATATTTTTAAGATTCCTATTAACTCATAATCAGTGTAAGTGAACTGGGGTGTGTGTGTGCGTGCTTGCGTGTGTTTGTGTTCAGTTAGAGTTAAGAACACAGAGTCCAATAGAGAAATATTGAAGGACCGTGGGGGTCATCGCACCAGGGAGCAAATCTATTTTTTACACCACAAATGCATCAGTAAGGAGAGATCACAAACACACACACACACACACACACACACACATTTGGTGTGCTCAGTTTCTCACTGGATACAGAATGCTTTCCTATTCTTTTTTCCTGTTTTGTTTCAGTCTGTTCTACAGTGTGTGTGTTGTGTGTGTGTGCAAGATCCCTATTGAAGCAACACGTCTACTTCTCACTGCTACTGCTGATTTTTTTAATGAAAATGGGCATATATAAGACCCTAATATACTCATGACACAGTTTTTATTTTATTTTTTGTAAAGAAAAAAATATGAGTATGGAGAAGTCAAACATTTGCTGCTGAATATTCTGTTGGTATATACTGTATATGTGCTGCATACTTTCATTTCAATAACAAAATAAACACACATTAAACAGCAATTAAGAAAACATCTGAACATAGTCATGTGGTTTACAACATATTTATAATTATATATATATATATATATATATATATATATATATATATATATATATATATATATATATATATATATATATTAAAGCAAGCAGCTTTACAGGTTTAAACAAGAAGAAATCGTTTTCAGCTAGAATTACACAGCCCGTTCTCATCCCAAGGCATCATATACCACACTTTTGACAATCCCCAATGACCAATGGTAGTTGTTATGGCAAATTGTTTCAAATTCCCGAAAACCATAATCCTAACAAATAATTTAGATTTGTTTCATTTTGTTCAAAATTTCACACCAGTTTGTTCTTTTATTTCACTTGAAGTATATTGGGGTCTAATTACTTAAAGTCCCTGTAAAGTCGATTCTACAAAAAAGTTCTAAACACATTATAAATGTTACATATGTATTGCTAAAACATAGTACAAAGACTGTGAACTGTGAAGTACTGAAATGTGGAGTTAGACCATTAAACAGTTTTTTTTTTTTTTACCATTGCAATTTTACGGATTAATTGGGCGGGGCTAAAACAGGGCTCTGTGACGCACTGGAACCCATGAGCTCCTGGACACCCCCCTATTTGATGACGCACAGAGTCTGATCTCCGTCTCTCCACACACACTCCCCGAACACATTCGCATTCACCACTCAATCGCTAATGACTGTCAGTACTATTAATTACTACAACTGAGCCAGTTTTCTAGCTAGCTATGTCTTCATCACGGACATGCATAGGCTACTACCTGGATGCGATCATGTACAAAACAGATCGGTATCTTCATTTAAATTCCCTTAAAAACGATCACATCAAGAAGAGGTTTTTAGAGAGCCTAACGTTACCTTGATGAAGAGCTGAGGATCACCCCCAACACCTGCCTCTGTAGTGATCATTTTACACTGGATCGTTTTATAAACTTTCCTCAGAGACAACTGGGATTCACTGATAATTCACTGATAATCCGCTGTTACTGGTGAACGGGGCCGAAACGACGATCTCCCGCCTCAGCTTTCATCCTCCCGTCTCCAAAAGTGTTTGAGAGCAGAGAATCTGCTCATTTTTTCATGATTTCGATAGCTTATTTTATGTACTTCCCGACTTTTTTTATCATTCAAATTTGGCTGGGTGGCTAATTACACATTTTTCTGTGGTGTGACAAACTCAGAACACATACTTAATTTTGACTTTACAGGGACTTTAAGTAATTAGTCATGCTTACAAAGGCAAATTGTTGACCCTTAATTTGCAACCTTAAATATTACAATTTGGCGTTAAACTCATGGTTACTTTCTGCTACAAACATGAATGACATCTCAAATTGTATGATGAGATGGGTGCTATCACTTTTCTGTGTTCTTCTTTCAATGTAAAAAACGGACAAACATAAATTATTTAGACCTGCTTTGGAAAAGAAAACTGAACCATATGTGCTCTTTTGACTTGGACCAGTAAATAACCACTCAGAAGACCCTGGACCCCATATCTTTCACTAAGAATCCCATAACATGCTACAAGTAAAAAAAAAAAAATAAAAAAAAATGAATCCAAGATGGTAGAGAAAGTGGAAAAAAGATACCAATAATGGCTCTTTAAAATGGGTAAATGTTTCTGTGTGCTAAGTATGTTTATGCTTTTTAAAATATTGTGCCATTAGCTTCACAACATGCTAGCTAGCACCAATCTCTATTGAAATCAAATGTGTGTTGTCCTTCAGTGCGTCAGAGGAATGTTATTTGAATGATGCAGCCTATGAAATGTCACTATTCAGTTCACCCATTTTAGCTCAGTTCAGTTTCACACCACCTATGTTACTAGATAACAGAATAGCTCACGAGATTTTGGAACAGAGCTAAAATGTCACGTTCAGAAAGAGAGATCTAAATAGGAAAAAGCAGGAAAAGCTGTCAAATGTAGGTTTATAAGGGATTAGGCTATGGCTCACACCAGACTCCAAAGTTTAGAATGCATTAGTCCTGTTTACACAGGCTTTGGCAAGATTATACTCACACCCACAGAGAAAGAGGGAGAGAGAGAGCTTGCGCACACTTAAATAACAGGAATTTTGCAGATCCAGTCACAGATGGTAGGGCCTACACAGGGGGGTTGACCTCAGTGATGGAGGGATATAAAGAGACGAGATGGGTGGTAAATAATAGGGGGTGGGAAGGGGGTGGGGGGTGGGATAGAGAAGAGACATGAGATACATGTATACAGAAAAGGGGGACAGACAGAGTTTTTTTTTTTACAGAATAATCATGAATTGGATTTCAGCACAAACTCGCTCCTAATCTTCTATCTTTGTAATTTAATTCAGAGGACAAATACATTGACACGGGTCTTAACACGAAGCAGCTGTATCAGTGGGTTTGTGGAAGTTCTGGTATTGTACTGTTCAACCAAAATAGTTTGGGGCTTTTACAGGGTGAATAACAGTTCAGCAATGAATATATCCTCACGGTCAGTGCATTTGCGTCCTGTTTGCTCCTCTAGCTAGACTTCAGTGAGAAATAGTCCTGACCTTTATGACAAAAGAGGGGCTTGGATTGGAGAGGGGAATTATGTTGTATTATTATGTTGTTATGTATTATTACAAATAGCACAAATAGCCTCCTAAGGCTGTACTTTTATTTGGCGTGTCTCATGATTTTCTAGACTGAAACATGTTAGAGGACATTTTGTAAAGACACATTATTTAGTTCTGTATTCATTTGAAAGGAAATAATTTAAATATTTCTTAGTGTATTGACAATTTTTTGTTTTGTTTTTAGTACAGTAAAGAAGCATTCCCTTAAAAAAGACAGTCTGCCATATTTCACTTTAAAGTTACTAAATATCTAAAGAAACAACACGTCATTTAATGACAATTCCCCAGAATAACTATTAATTTGTCAGGCACCTTCATTGCTGTGATTGCCTCTGGTTAAAATGAATAACTGACAGTTATGTTCTTGGCTGTTTGAGCTTGTTATCTGTTGACACAGAGTTGACTGGCTGCCACGTTTTCTGTGACGAGCTCTGTGTTTTACCATAAGCAAGAGTCTACAGTCTGATTCATTGTCAAGTACATAGCCTTTTATTTTGTCGCCATGGGGATTTTTGGATGTTATAGGAAGCAGTCCCAAAACTTGACTGTTTTTCCACATTGTGTGAACATCAGGGTGTGTGATTAATGAGTTATATATAGGCCTATATATTTTATTCTCAAAAATAAGTCTAGTGATGGGGCAGTGCCCTTTCAAAAGTCACCAATATGTATACTAATATGCCAAGGCTATTTACATTAACTCCACCCACCAATGTCTGGTTGGGCCAGACAAAAGTACAAAAAATTGCATGTAGATACTTTTAACGCGATCGACCCGAGTTCGAATCCGCCTTTTGCCAAATTTGTTCTTCTCCCGTTTCCCATCGCATATCAGATTGGAAAGGCATTTATTTGTAATAAATATGTAGAAAATATGTAAAAAAGTGCCTGACTGTTATAATATATTAATAATAAAGTGTTTATCGGGTAGGGGAAGGTGCAGGGACGGCTTTATTGTCCCGATAAGTCGGCATTTATTTAATAAATATAATAATTTACTCTCATTTTTATTTTTTTTTTTTTTTTTTTTTGACTTTTGACTTGTATTTTAGGCAGCCTGCTAAGACCTGGCTAGGGACAACAGATGGAAAATAGCACGCGTAGCTAACTCTGGCTTGTTTACAGCATGTAATTTGTTGTTGATTAATGAGCATTGTCCCTATTAAATAAAAGAACAAACAAACAAACAACCAAACAATATGTTATTGCATACTGTTTATTTCATGTACTAAAATACTGAGGTGCAAATAGTATCTAACTGCACTTATTGGGGAAAAAATACTGCTATTTTTACATAGTGTAAAGAGTCTATCGCTATTTGAACTTAGTGTAGATAGCATCTAATTGCTATTTACACTGCAAATAGCCGCTGTCTAACTATTTTAAGTTTCACTGAATTGAGGGCTAATTTATATGGTCTTTTTCGTACATTTTCGCACAATCTTTTTAAACAGAACGGTTACAAGTAGGTTTAGGGGTGGTCCTTCATGATAAGATTAGTTTGAAAATGTTATGTTTGTGTGAATCAAATTGTATGAATTCATACAAAAGTTCCACCTCGTAAAATACTTGCGTTTTACCATGTGATCGAAAACGTATCGAAAACGGGTATCTTAGGAGACGGGGAGCAAAGCTAACATTGGATTCGGACATCCTTCGGGCATCCTTCCCAAGGTAGCATTTTTAAGCTTTTGGCCAGTGTGCAAGTGAACAGTTTAAATACAAGTCTTACTGAGAAGGTTAAAAGTTGCAGGTGTTTAAGAGCGGTTGACTACAGAGTGTTTCATTTCAAATGTTGCATCCTCAGGAGGTTGTATTTGCTGGCCGCATATGTCATTGAGGCTGCTTCGTTTCAGTAAACTGACCACTACATTCCAAAGTCCTTAAGAAATTACAACAATGTATGCTTTATTAGGAATGACAGTCAATTTTATATAATGCTTACTTTTCTGAATCAAGACATCCTTATTGACGTATTTGGCCAACAAATATGACCTCACAAATATAAAAACAAATATGTATATAACATCCATAGAAACTTTTCACTTACACAAAAGGTGCTTTATAGTGAAGGTTCTTCTCTTTTAAGGTTATTTAGGTTATTAATAACGTTTCTTCACACTGAGAAAAACTGAAAAGTAAACAGAATGCTTCTTATATGGCATCACTGTTAACCCCCCTTTTGAAACCTTTAGTTAACTTCAAGTTCATTAAGTTTCTTTTTTACATAGTTAATGAAAGCTACAAATGCATATTTAACACACAATAAGATTTATGTACACACAAACACACACACTGAATGTGTTATTTAAACTGTGCTGCTTAGTGAGCGGCTGAATCTTCTTAAAGCGACTCTAATCTGCTGTCCTGAGGGCCCTCTCTATGCCGTCTCTGAAAGGACTGGATCAGTGCGTGTGTGTGTGTGTGTGTGTGTGTATATATATATATATATATGAAGAGTTCAGATGCAAAAGCCTCTAAATGCCATTTGAAATTTTCTTCTTTAATGATGATTTTTATCAAACTTGTATATTTAAGTTCAGTAATTTCACTTAAATAACAATTAATAGGTAATTATCATTGCCATTTAAGTGAAATTACTGAACTTAAATATACAAGTTTGATAAAAATCATCATTAAAGAAGAAAATTTCAAATGGCATTTAGAGGCTTTTGCATCTGAACTCTTCATATATACACAGTGGGTACGGAAAGTATTCAGACCCCCTTAAATTGACAGAATTTGACAGAAAAACACAGAACTGTTAACATTTTTGCACATTTATTAAAAAAGAAAAACTGAAATATCACATGGTCCTAAGTATTCAGACCCTTTGCTCAGTATTTAGTCCTCTCCATTTCTGTCAGGTTGGATGGTAAACGTTGGTGGACAGCCATTTTTCAGGTCTCTCCAGAGATGCTCAATTGGGTTTAAGTCAGGGCTCTGGCTGGGCCATTCAAGAACAGCCACAGAGTTGTTGTGAAGCCACTCCTTCGTTATTTTAACGGTGTGCTTAGGGTCATTATGTTGGAAGGTGAACCTTCGGCCCAGTCTGAGGTCCAGAGCACTCTGGAAAAGGTTTTCGTCCAGGATATCCCTGTACTTGGCCACATTCATTTGTCCCTCGATTACAACCAGTTGTCCTGTCCCTGCCGCTGAAAAACTCCCCCACAACCACAGCATGATGCTGCCACCACCATGCTTCACTGTTGAGACTACTGGACAGGTGATGAGCATTGCCTGGATTTATACCACTTAGAATTAAGGCCAAAAAGTTCTATCTTGGTCTCATCAGACCAGAGGATCTTCTTTATCACCATCTTGGAGTCCTTCAGGTGTTTTTTTTTAGCAAACTTTGACTGAGGAGAGGCTTCCATCGGGCCACTCTGCCATAAAGCCAAGACTGGTGGATTGTTGCTGTGATGGTTGACATGATCTCCCGACTGCATCTCTGGAGCTCAGCCACAGTGATCTTTGGGTTCTTCTTTACCTCTCTCACCAAGGCTCTTCTCCCCCGATAGCTCAGTTTGGCCAGACGGCCAGCTCTAGGAAGGGTTCGGGTCGTCCCAAAAGTCTTCCATTTAAGGATTATTAAGGCCACTGTGCTCTTAGGAACCTTAAGTGCAGCAGAAATTGTTTTGTAACCTTGGCCAGATCTGTCTTGCCACACTTCTGTCTCTGAGCTCTTCAGGCAGTTCCTTGGACCTCATGATTCTCATTTGCTCTGACATGCACTGTGAGCTGTAAGGTCGTGTATAGACAGGTGTGTGGCTTTCCTAATCAAATCCAATCAGTATAATCAAACAAAGCTGGACTCAAATGAAAGTGTAGAACCATCTCAAGGATGATTAGAAGAAATAGACAGCACCTGAGTTGCTTACTGTAGGACCATGTGATATTTCAAGTGAAAAAGTCTAGATCTATTACATAATTAATTTTCTAAATAATTATGTAAGCTGCACATTTGAAATATCACCAAGATCTATACTCTATATTATTGTACTATACTATAATCTTTGCTGTGTTTTCACTTAACACTTACTCTATCAGTCCATCTTGTCTATGCGTCTCCACGTTTACCTGCAGAGTAAACAGGAAGTGTGGAGCATATTAATGCACTGACTTGCCGTTGAAAGGTCACAGTGGTGACGAGAGTTGATAGAGTTCCAATAGCGAGGACTGAGCTAGCATAAAGCTAGATGATTACTGATACATTACAGAGACAGAATAACAGTAGAAAAACAATGAGATTACAAAACAAAAGCCCCTGTTTTCTCTTAGTCTGTTACCATAATAACACACAGGTCAAAGTAAAAAGATTACCCACAGTGCTGTAGGATTGCAAGCCCAGATTATGTGAGATGGTCTTAGCACTAGTAATTAACAACAGCCTTCTACTTTTATTTTATTTAGCAACATGCACATGGCACAATACAGGGAATGCTGCTCCCATGAAGCTGTGGGATTGAATCTAACGTCTTGCGTTTGGGAAATGTGATGAGTGGTTACACTTCTTGGTTTTTAACTGAAATGGTGTGTGTTGAAAGTCATTATAGGTGCTAAGCCATCCCTTAAGGCTTAGAATGAATCGTCAGACGTTTTGTATTGATTTGTTGAGTAAAATAAGATTAGACCTCTACATTCTTATTTTTTATCTAAAAATAATTAAATTCAGCCATAATATGCATGGACCAAATGTATGGAGCTTTCTGGCATCATTGTTCATTTTGCACCAGATATCAACACTAAATGTGGTCAAAAAAAAAAAAATGCATTCATTCAAGGACACATTAAATGTATCAAAAAAAAAAAATATCCATCTCAAATGAATGTTGTTCAATTAAGCGTCCTGAAACAAATGCATCACAGTTTTCACAAAAATATTAAGCAGCAAACACTGCTAATAATTAGCACATTAATAATTGAGCACCAATAATAAGTGAGCACCAAATCTCTGAAGGATCATGTAACACTGAAGACTGGAATAATGGCTGCCATAAATAAATTAAATTATAAAATATATTTAAATAAATAAAATATTTCACAATATTACTATTTTCACTGTATTTTTGAGCATTAGACTTTATTCAACTACATGGTTCTAAACTTGTGACAGGTAGTGCATACAGTATATAAATAATTTAAAATATATAAATGTTTTATAGGATTATATTGAACCTATTTTGCATCCCGGGTTGGGAATCATGTTGTATGACTATTTATTATATCTTTATTTGACATGGACATACAATTACATTGGACGAACCATATGCATTTGGTTTAGTGATTATAGCATACATGCTAATTTTCAACACCTGTCCACGGGAGGCTTTTAAAAATAAAATAAAATAAAATACAGTAACAAGGAAGAAAAATAAAATAAATAATAATAATTAAAAAAAAAATACTGTGTTTGTGAGGTATTTCACAATTAATCACCAACTGTCAAGACTACATAGTGAGCTCGCCATTTTGTAGTGCTTTCCGAATGTATACTGATGATTATTATACCCTATAGTCCACTCAATGTATCCCAGAATGCATTTTGAAAAGTAGTGTACAACCGATGGTCACTAACCCAAGCCCTACATACCATCATGCATTGCGCTGATCGTAACAGCAATGACGTAATCAGCGGTGCCAAGAGACGATCGAGTAGTGTCCGAAAGTGGTTTTTCTGTTATGCTGGTGTGCTCACTATATAGTGCTCTTCTCCCTAACCCCTACATAGGGGGTAGAGAGTAGTGGTTTGAGTGGAGATTTCGGACACAACCTTAGTTAGAAGAACAATCAAAAACCAAAGACAGAATCAAAACATGAAATAGGCAAAATATGGAAAATGGAAGTTATGGG